>JAANYP010004673.1:0-23455 GCA_020465985.1 Centrapalus pauciflorus
TGCTTTAGTGAAAAGATTTGCATAGTTGTTATAACCAACATTGTTATATCAATTACCCACTTTACCATTTTCTCTTAAGACTTCTCCACTTGGTCTAAGGACCTAATCAGCCTGCCTGCTGTTTCGTCCTTTGTACCCCTGTCCTATGTCGAGAGCAACCACTATCCATAAGCCATTGGTTATTAGGACCTGTAGTTAACTCCTGCACACTAAACAAGAAAAGTTAGTTATTACGGGGAACCCAAGCCATGACTGACTTGGTAATACCATCCTCATCCACAAACTTGAACTCTTTCAAATACCCATCTCTCCTTTCAGGTGACTTGGGTTTTTAATTGAGAACCTGTTGTGGAGTTGAGTGATTAACATCCATTCTCGACCTTTGGGTTGGTCTTTGCGGTTCAGCCCTTGAATAATTTCTGTTATAGTACATCTCAGTTTGATAGTTCTGGGCTCTACCTAGTGTCTTATGTCTATTAGGAGAATTAGACCTAACTAGAGTGTGACTCCTCTTAGGTGTATTATTCCTAATGATGGATTGGGGGCCAGACATTGATTGACTAGGGGATCTATTCGGTGAATTATTCCTAAGTTCGTCATTTTGTCTAAGAGACACCGGTGGTTGTCGACTACCTAGACGTGATATCACCATTGAGTTCTTCTCAGAAATTTGAGAACTACTCCAGCTCGTATCACTATTGTTTTTAAGGTTTGCTGCTCTTGTTTCCCTATGTTTAGTGAAGACTCTGACTTTTTGTAGGGACAACCTGAAGCAACATGTCCTTTCTCATGAGACTTAAAGAAAGACATATTGTGAATAGATTTCTTATAGGCACTCTTTGACCTAGGTGTCTTACTAATGCCCTGATTGTTTGTATCAACAGCTTGGTTTAACTCCCCTTTGTTATTAGTACTTACAGTCTTTTCTTCTTCTAGTTTTGGCTTACAACTAGACTGTTTGCCTAACCTGAGGAGTAGTTGAAGATACTTTAGAAGACTCAGTTACCTTGACTACCTCTGATTTAACCATATCATTGGTCTCATCCTGAGGAGTAGGTATATGGTTGCTATTAGCCTCAGCAACCTTTGCCCTAGACTCAGCTAATTCCATATCTCTAAGAGAGATCTCTTTGGTCAGTGACTCTACATGCTCATAAATTAGTTCATTCCTGACACTTTGTTCAATTAATTTGTCATTCAGAACTATTAAATCTTGAGCATCATTTCTCAGTTTGGCCTGAAGATCTTCCTTAATGTCTAATATATTAGCATTATCTGATTTTAAGGATTGAATTTTAGCAGTCATAGATGAATGTGTTTCTAACACTAAATTCAATTTATCATTCAAAGTAATACATAAAACACATAAATCATGAAAAGTAGAAAAGTTTAGAATTACCTTTTTCCGATCAGATTTTATGTTGGCCATCTGAGCTGCAAACTCCAAAGTAGTCAGCTCCTCAGTAATTTCCAGCACCAAAGGATCTGAATCAGACTGCTGCGTATCCTCTATCTTTTCCTCTTCTGCTCCCATATCCGTTTCTGTCACTTCGGCCATGAAAGCCCTAGTATTCACCTCTTATTGTGTATTCCAATCATATGTGCCACCTAACTGTTTGTTAGACCAAACATTAGTAAGTAAACTAGCTATTGAACCCTGATTCCCTGATCTCTGATTCCATGAACTGGCTGAATACTGACATCCCGAGTTCTGATGATTATCCATCTTAGGTCTTTGACACTCTCTCGCAAAGTGTCCCAACCCCTGACAGTTATAACACTTAACTTTTGACTTATCAAATCCTACATTGTTCACACTTAAATTTCTTCTCGTTCTTTTCATGAACCTCTTCAATCTCTGTGTGACCATAGCCAATTGCCATTGTAGGTCCATTTGTTCCAAGTCATCCGGATCCACCTGATCATAATCTTCTTCCCATAGAGATGAATTAATTATTTTCCCTTGAATACAATTCCCGTAAGCTGCTACAAACGATGCTAGAAGCTTCAGTTGCTCCTCTGCAGTTTTAGCACTCATTGGCATTTTTGTGTATCCCTGAGACGATGATCCTGAAGTAGATGCCTCTGGCTGATCATCCGTATTTGAAAAACCCAGAAAGGCCCTATCATAACATTCTTCTGCTTCTCTTGGTATGCCTCTTGTTCTCCAGAATAAAATGCTGTGGCTTCAGACTTAGGTACACTAGAATTAGATGGTTTAGATTTACCAAAGTACATCTCAGGATCTTGTACCTGGTCATACTCTGTCTCCTTCTTCTGTATCTGAAAGTTGTATGCCCTCATCGTTCCTATCACTCCTTCTAGAGTAAGAGTCTCAAATTTATCTTCATCATGCTTGATAAGCGCTTTGTACTTTTCCCACGTCGCTGGTAAAGCATCAAGAAGCTTCTCTACCTTCTCAGTCTCTCGATAATCAACAATGTGATTATCCAGCTCTGTCAACAGATGATAGAACCTAGTAATAGTCTCATCCAGCTTTTCGTTTTTCAGTGCCTTGAAAATTGCGAACTGCTGCTTGAGCATCTCCGTTCTACCTTTCCTAACCCGCAGATTTCCCTCACAACGCTTCTCTAGTGCATCCCACAACTCTTTTATTGTTCGATGATTTCTGAATGTGTGTAGGATTTCCTGAGGTAGTGCCATTCGGATAATCGAGAATGCTCGGTTCTCGGCCTCATATAGTTTCTTGTCATCATCTTTCATCTTTTGATATGATAAGACTCTTTGACGACCTTCAAAATCTGTCGTAGGTGGCACATATCCCTCATCGATACAAATCCACATACGCATATCGTTGAAACGAGCAAAGTCGGCGAACCTATCCTTCCACCAATAATCGTCTTCCAACTTCATCAGCTTGGGTTGTGAATTCGCCTTCCCGACTTCATGGTCCATTTCAATAAACTTACGTAAATTTGTTATTCTTTCTTAAATTTTTGAATTTAAAACTTAATTAATTTAAATTAACCCTTTCGAACTTGTATAAATTCGATTATTATTAAATTCGTTTGAAATTAAATTCGAAATTAAGTTTGAAATCAAACAAATTCGAAAAGATGACAATTTCGAAGGATATTACAAATTCGAAACTAGAAAAATTCGAATGGAGCAAGTTCGAATAGCAGCCAAAATCGAATGGAACCCAAAATCAAATTCGAAAGGAGCGTATTTTCTGACAAATTCGAATTTCTGACAAAATTCAAACAAACCCTAATACCCCCTTATGTTCGAGCGCCGCAAGTTCGAAAAACGGCCAGAAGTTTGATTTTTTTGACTTTTGAGTTTAAACCAAAGTTTTTAGGATTAAAAACTATGATTTCGACAAAAATGATGAACTAATATGAACTTTTCCCCGTTATCTTGCTTGAATAACTCGAAAAATTAACCCAAAAAGTGATTTTTCCGTCCAAAAACATCAAGAAACCACAGATGTTACTTGTGAACACGAAGAACACCACGAACACCCTAATGTCTCTGATACCACTTGTAAGGTCGCCTGACTACAGATCCTATCTTGACGCGACACCGTCCAACGAGTGCGGAATCCTTGTTAGCGGCTTGACGGATAGACCACGCACACGAAACACGGAGACATACACTATGATAGACGAACAAACTGAACGCCCCGACACGTGATTGTCTCCATGAACAAACTCTCTGACACTTGCATTCGAGATCGCCTTTTGCTTAAGCTCTGATTAAACTTCTGCCAAAAACTTCGTTCACCCGGATGCTCTGTTTGCTCTCAAGTTCGACAGAACCTCTGAGTCGTCAAAGATACCTAATTTCACAATGAAAAGTTCAATATATAGATGACAAGTTCAAGAAGACGCTCCTCTCAAACATGTCTTCACTAAGTTCAAACTCTACCCTTTGAACTTGTCTTTGAACTTGTTTCTTTGAACTTGTCTTTGAACTTGTTCCTTTGAACTTGTCTTCGAACTTGTTCCTTTGAACTTATTCTAGAACTTATTTCAAGAACTTATTCTAGAACTTATTTCTAGAACTTATTCTAGAACTTATTTCTAGAACTTATTCTAGAACTTATTACCATGCAAATGCAAACTTGTTATGATAGTCTAGAACTTATTCTAGATTGCTGTCATCACACCGGATGTACCAACAGACTCCCCCTTGACGATAGCTTCTAATTGTTGTTCATTGATCGTAATAGACTATCAGATTCAGAGGTCTTTGGCTATAATAACCGGAAGCTGAGATGACCCCTCCAGAAAAGCGTATTCTAAGTGCGCTGGTAACTCTTTCAGCTCAAGAGTCGGAGGTCTTCAATCGAGGATTTGGATTTGATACTTTCCTTCATATCTAACGTAACAATCTCCTCATGAGCAGGAGATGACTCTATCTGCAAAAAGGAAAGAGATCAATGGAATCAGAGAGACATACAGAATGATCAGAATCAAGAGACAATGGGCACAGAGATATATCATCATCAATAGACTCTCCATCTTCAAAAGAAGTGGATCTCCCATACCCAATCAACAGAGACTTTACGAGCGTCTCATCAATCTCAGAATGCATTTCTCTGTCAGAAGAGCTATAGGAGCAAAGAAAGCAAATCGACTCCACAGTATCATCAGCTCTCTGCATAGCTTTGTCAACATCAAAACTAACATGCTCATCTCCCACCCTAAGGGTCAACTTCCTATCTAGAACATCGATCATCGCACGGGATGTCGCTAAAAATGGACACCCTAGAATGAGAGGAACAGAGCTTTCTTCATGCATATCCATGATGACAAAGTCTACCGGAAATACAAACTTATCAACTTTCACCAACATGTTCTCCGCGATACCCCGAGGAAACTTCACTGATTGGTCTGCCAACTCAATACTCATACAAGTGGGCTTTGGCTCTCCGAGACCGAGTCTAGCATATAGAGATGTGGGCATAAGATTGATGCTAGCTCCTAAATCAGGGAGGGCATTCGCAACATGAAGGTTACCAATATGACATGGTATAGTGAAACTGCCAGGATCATCTTGCTTGATTGGAAGCTTGTTTTGGAGCACAGCTGAACACTCGGCGTTCATCTCTACTGTGTCCAAATCATCAAGCTTCTTGCGCTTTGAGAGCAGATCCTTTAAGGATTCGCGTAGTTCGGCATCTGAGCAATCGCATCGATGAAAGGAATATTGCCGTATTGCTTATCCTTGATTTCCTTATGCAATCTGCTCGGATACGGAATAGGAGGCTTGTAAGGACTAACTGTAGGCATCACCGGAGGTGGGACGTGTCCTGTACTTGGTGTACTAGGAATGTGCACCTGGTCCGTGATAGTCTCCGGATTGTCCTCATGAACCATAGAATCAAGAGGGGGAGAAACAGAAAGGGGAGGAAGAGATGGACCTACAGTTTCCTTACCACTATGCGTGATAATCATCTTTGCTTTAGCCTTTGGATTTGGCACAGTATCACTCGGGAGACCACCAGGCTGTCGCTCATTCTGCGCTTTAGTTGTCTGTCCGATTTGGACTTCTAAATTCTTTATAGCAGCCTGTTGGTTCCTTGTGATAGTCTCTTGGTTAGCCATGAACTTCATCATCATATCCTCTAAATTCAAACTCTCTTGTGGCTTATGTGTAGCCTGAGGACATGGAGGATTCTGATAAGGGCTACCAGACTGGCCATATAATTGTTGCGGTCGAGTATGCTGCTGAAAATGACCATGGGAGGAAGAAGAAGATTACCCCTGGTTATACCCCTGATGAGAGGCAAACTGGGGTCTCTGAAGCATATGTGGTCTCGGATTCATGAAACCATGAGGTGGCTGATTCTGGGAATAATTCGGATAGTTCGGGTTCCGGTGAGCATACTTACACATGCCACCTCTAGAATCGCCAGATGAATAGTGAACCTCCTCCTGATTGGGGTAAGAGTAAGTTGCCTGACACACATAGCTCGAATGTGGTCCTCCACAAGCATCACATGATGGATACACAGCTTGCACGACAGCTGGCATGGCTTGTGGTTGGCTATTCTGCGTGAGCTTCTCTATCTTTGCCGTGAGTGCGGTTATGGCAGCAGCTTGCTTGGAATCTGAAGTTCCTCATCCGAAGTACTCACTTGGTGTCTGATGCTGACTCATCACCAAATCATCTAAAATCTCAAACGCCTCCTCAGGTGTCTTTCAATAGACAGATCCACTACAAGCGGAATCAATCAAAGAATGATACATCGTGTGTACACCTTCATAGAAGACTTTGACTTGATGATTGAGCGTCGGATTGTGATTTGGACACTTCATTATGGATTCTTTGTACCGCTTCCACGCATCACGTAAGGACTCGTCAGGCCTCTGCCTGAATCCCAGAATTTCACACTTAAGCTGAGTGGTACGTGAGGGCGGAAAAATCTTTAAGAACTGTGTCTCCATTTCATCCCAGGTATGAATTGAATTGGACGGAAGGGCATCAGACCATGTGGGAGCACGTCCAGTAAGCGAGTACGGGAGTAGCATCAATCGAATGATCTCTTTCGGGACTTGATTCACCTTATACGAACCGCACGCTTTTCTGAATTTCTTCAGGTGTGCATAAGGATCCTCAGATGCTATCCCACAGTACTGAGCATTATTTTGAAATAAAGTGATGAGGCTGGACTTTAGCTCAAAATTGACTGCATCAAACCCGGGGATGACAATGGCACCTTCCGAGTCGTCGGTGACCGGTCGGTTCAGCTCAAGCATGGTGCGACGGTCGCCCATGTTTGACTCAGAAGAATTATCAGACGAGGAAGAAGAAGAATCAGATGAAGGAGAAGAAGGCGAAGAAGGAGAGATTGGAGGTAACTCAACAACTAAATCAATATGACCTCTATCAGCCAGTGGAGGGACAGGTTGGTCAGTTGATTCAGATGAGCTAGATAAAATCTCAATGAGAGGATGAGAAGGATGGCGAAGACGGTTGGGAAAGGTTCTTTCAGGTTCGTTATATGGACTTACAACATGCGGATTTGAATTCCGAGTCATAAACCATACACAAACAATGAGAGGGTGGATAGAATAAGATAGAGAAAGAAAAACAAGAAAAGAACTTCCAAGGGATAAAATCCCAAAAGAAGGATCGACTAATCTACCAGCTAAACCTTTTCACAATATCTCTAGCCGTTCATCGGCAACGGCGCCATTTGATCTACGCGCGGATTTGGCAAATAAAATCAAAGAAAGAGGAAAGCCTAAGTCATACCAAATACCACTGCCAGTGTACCAATCGTAGCCAGTATAGCTGTAAGCTGACCTCGGGGATTATTGAACTCAGGGAACGGCAATAAGGATTGAGATACCGATACTAGGATTATCACTAATATCTAGCCATGGATAAGGGTTGAGGATGATTATAACCCTAAATATTAAACACTGTACTATCTATCAGACTACTAAGTTATAAACTTCAACGCTAAAACAGAATAATATCAGATTTATTAAAATTAACACTCACTTGGATACGTCTTTTAGGATTAATGGAGTAAAAAGGTGTAAAAACACTTGAGATGTTTTTGGTCAAAGAAAATTAAGTTGGAATTAAATCCAACTGTTTTAAATCTTTTAAGCTCAAGAGTTTGAAACTTTGATGTAAAACCGATTCATGGACATATTTTAGTAATTTCAGAAAATCAAGTATGGAGTTCTCCAGTATAGTCCAATTTCTAAAAATCAACAATAAATGTCTTTTACGATTAATTAAGTCAACTAAATCTAGCTTTTAGAGATTAAAACAGTCTTCATGTCAAGCGCTCGGAAATAACTCTAAATATTCAATTTAGCCGCATAAACATCAATCAAGTATAAGGAAATCAAAGATTAAATTAATCCTATAATCACAATATTTCTAAGAATTAATTTGCTTACAATGATTTCACAATTTATTAACTACTCACTATCTCATAATCACAATAATGCTAGAAACGGCAACCAATTAATAAATCACTTAAATTTGATAAAGTTTATAAAAATCAGCATTTATAATCAATAATCATGATCAGAATAATGCTAGAAAATCAACTATAATACTGATTTTACACATATTAATCGTATGAATCAAAGATACATCAATGAATCAAACACTTTTCAACGAAAACCATCATATACTCTACTAATCCATGTAAAAACGTAACCAAGCAAGTGCTTAGCTAAACTACACACTTAAAAACAATAAAATAAACGAGATCTATACTAAACATCATCATAACAGAAATTAAATCGGAAAGAATGTACCAATAACCGTAAGAAAAACGAGAAACACCTGCAACCGAATGCTTTGATCCACTCCAATAGCCGAATCATTCACTAAACTAACCTAAACTAAGCTAAAAATCAAAATCTATCGAACACCTAGTAATCGCACAATAAACTATGTGTAAAAGTTCGTCCAAAAATAGCATAAAAAACGAAACGACTGCTGTCTTTTTATATTTTCTTTGGATCGCGGCCGCGCTGGGTCTATCGCGGGCGCGATAAGAAGCATGGGCGCGATCCACAGATCGCAGGACAGCGCGGTCGCGATGAGCTGGTCGCGGGCGCGATAAGGGCAGCTTGGTCAAAGTCAATAGGATTCCAAGGGAGACCGGCTCAGCCCCTATATTTGACACATAAGCTCCATAATCCGTTCTTTTCCAATTCAGGCAACCCTCGAACTGCAAAACACAAAAATAAACAAATCAGGGTCGTATTTAAACAATTCGAGGCAAAAATAACTCAAATCCGAGGCAAAATATGACTGAAAAATATGTACAAAATATGTCATAATAGTAATGATTTGCTATTGCTTTTAACTAAAATTAAGAGCGAAGTAACTAACGAAGAAGATAAACAATCAAGATACGAATGACCATTCACGGAATCACCACGGAATAAGTATTACTCACTATAATTTCATGCAACGATCACGTAGACATAATCAATTACGCGACTAAATAGTCAAATGTGTTTTAACCAATAACTCTCGGCATAGCGTATGCAACATTAATACTCGTCTTAAACCCTAAACTAATAGACTCGGCACGAATAATAACACCACGATAATCTATCTTGCATTTACCAATCGCAACACATAATCATAATCATAGCCAAATGTTTATCATTTGCATACACATAATAGATCTCGCTTAATACGAATACATCAAAACATAGAAATTAAAGAAGAGTAAACTTAGCCGTAGATCCTAAGCAAACGGCTAATGGGATTAGCTGCTCATCGTATGCTCGTCACAATCACAGATTTGAGCCATTGGGTAACTTGCGAACCACCATCTTCGGTCTCGTATCGTAGATCCACTGCGGCAGGGATTCGGCACACTTTCACACACGTCGGGACTCTATCCAAAGCTGCCTATTGCCTTGTATTTATAAGGAGGTCGAGATTAGGGTTTCCGGGGTTGAAAAATGAGTTTTTGTGCCGCACTAGCGCAGGCCAGGCGCAGGCCTGCGCCCGGATGCGGCTAGGGTTTAGCTGGCGTGTGCTGGAACGTATCTGGACAGTTTGGGCGCTATGTGGAGCGCAGGGTGGCGCAGGCCTGCGCCCCCCTCAGCCCGGTTTGCTCTGAAATCTCTCGGGTTGCTTCTTTTTAACATTTTGGCCCTGAAATACAAACTTGGAGTAATAATATGGATTTTACGAAGTATCGATGCTTAAAATGATCATAATATGACTCAGAAACCATATAAGTTATAGACTTAGTAGCTTCTACTTCCACCCATTTGGAAATATAATCTACTGCCACTAAGATATATTCATATCCAAATGATTTAGGGAATGGTCCCATAAAATCAATGCCCCATACATCAAATATTTCGACGATTAATATCGGGGTCATAGGCATTTCATCTCTTTTCGCGATGCTACCAGTTTGCTGGCATCTTGTGCACCCTTTAACAAACTCGTAGGCATCCTTTGATATTGTGGGCCAGAAAAACCCACACTACAATATCTGGTGGCCAGTTTTCTTTGCGCTGAAATGGCCACCGCATGCATATGCATGGCAGTGTTTAAGAATATCTTCATGTTCCGAGTTCGGGACACATCTTCTTATAATTTGATCTCCTCCTATTTTATATAGATCAGGCTCATCCCAAATGTAATGCCTTGCTTGAGCATAGAAATATTTTCTCTGTTGTGAGTTCCAGTGCTCTGGCAATCTTCCTGTTACCGAAATAGTTAACTAGATTCACAAACCAGGGAATTTTAGATACAGATAATAACTGTTAATCAAGGAAGGAGTCCCTGATTTGATCAGTTGACTTTGTTGGGATTAATTGAAGCCTTGATAAATGATCGGCAACAACATTTTTTGTACCTTTTTTATCTTTAATTTCTAAATCAAATTCTTGCAATAGAAGGATCCACCGAATCAATCTAGGCTTGGCATCCTTCTTTGCCAATAAATGACATAAAGCACTAAGGTCAGAGAACACAATTACTTTTGCCCCCCAAATATAGAATCTGAATTTATCTAGGGCAAACACTACAACTAATGGCTCTTTTTCCGTAGTGGTGTAATTGATATGTGCCTCATTAAATGTTTTACTTGCATAGTAACTCACCACTGGCTTTTTCTGAAATCTTTGTCCTAAAACAGCACCAACTGCATAATCACTTGCATCACACATGATCTCAAATGGTTGAGACCAATCTGGAAATTGCAGAATTGGCACCTCAGTTAATTTTAATTTATGCTTCTCAAATGCTTTCATACAAGCATCATCAAAATTAAATTCGATATCTTTTAAAAGAAGGTTGCATAACGACCTTGAGATTTCACTGAAATCTTTAATGAATCGCCGATAAAAACCAGTGTGGCCTAAGAATGATCTTATTCCTTTAACGTTGGTAGGGGGTGGAAGTGAGGAAATTAATTGAACTTTTGCTTTATCTACCTCCATTCCTCTCTCGGACACAATGTGACCTAGGACTACCCCTTCTTTTAGCATAAAATGGCTTTTCTCCCAACTTTATCCTAAGTTGGTTTCAGTGCATCTCTTTAAGACTTTTTCTAAATGTCCCAGGAAATCTTCAAATATTTTATCAATAATGGAGAAATTGTCCATAAATATTTCAAGAGAACCACCCACCATATCTGAAAAGATAGCCATCATACATCGCTGAAATAGTCCAAACAGCATCCTTCGGTAGGCAAAGGTGCAATAGGGACAAGTAAATGTAGTTTTCTCTTGATCCTCTAGATGGATTGGGATTTGATTGTAACCAGAATATCCATCCAAGAAACAGTAAAACTTCTGTCCTGCTAGTTTTTCCACTATTTGATCTATAAATGGTAGCGGAAAATGATCTTTAGAAGTAGCAGCATTGAGTTTTCTGTAATCTATACAAACTCTCCACCCAGTTAAAGGGCGAGTAGTTATCTTCTCTCCTTCTTCAGTATTAATTAGTGTAATTCCCGATTTCTTGGGCACAGTTTGGGTTGGACTTACCCATTTACTATCAGATATAGGATATATAATTCCAGCGTCCAACCATTTTAATACTTCCTTTTTAACTACCTCTCTTAAATTAGGATTCAACCACCTTTGTGCATACCGAGCTGGTTTAGCTTCTGGATCAGTAATGATTCGGTGCATACACAAAGTGGGACTAATTCCTTATAAATCAGTTATCGTCCACCCTATTGCTTCTTTATATGTGACTAACACTTGCAATAGATCTTTCTCTTGCTCTTTAGTCATATCTGATGAAATTATGACAGAAAACGTGTAATTCTGACCTAGAAAAGCATATTTCAAATGAGATGGCAGCTTCTTCAATTCTAGAACAGGTGGTTGCTCTATTGAAGGTTTGGCTGACTTAGGTAAATCAGTAGGTAATTTTTCAGTCCTATGGGTCTACGGTGGTTGTTTTGACTCTAGTGTGGATTCCATGACTACTTCTAACTCATCACACTCAGTATGATTTAACTTGGCTAATTCATTTTCAGCAAAGAATTACTCAGTAGCATCTTTGGTGTTGATTAACGAACTATGCTACTGCGCAAGTTCGTCCACCATGTCTATAAGATAACATTCTGAATCAATAGCAGAGACAGTTCTGCCTAGGATAATAGCTAGTTGATTATCTCCTATTGAACATTCGGTGTCCAATACTAAGAAGTCAACTGGATAGTAAAAATCTTCTACTTTTACTATGACATCTGATACAATACCTCTTGGGCACTTGGTTGACCGATCTGCCAGTTGTAAGATAATATCAGTTGTCTGTAGCTGACCTAGATCATGTTTATCAAACAAGTTTCCAGGTAAAATATTAACACTAGCTCCAAGATCAAGCAGTGCCTTCTTAATCTGCACATTGCCTATTTTTATTGGAATCAATGGTGATCCAGGATCTTTTAGCTTAGGAGGTAGAGAACTAGAGACTACTGCATTCAACTGTTCAGTTAGATTAATCTGCTTTGGGAGAGAGACCTTATACTTTCCTTTCTGAGTACAGAGATCTTTTAAAAATTTGGCATAAGATGGAACCTGTTGAATGGACTTTATCGGAATGAATATTGATCTTTACTTGATTGAATAAATCTCGAAGATCCTCTGGTTGTGGGCCTCTTATGCCGTATGGAGAATATTTTGGATTTTCTAAAGCAACAAGATAAGGAGGAGGAATTGAAGTATCCTGACTCTTATCCGCCTCCCCAACATTAGGTGTTGGAATATCTGCTTTAATTGGCTCTTTAAAAGAGACCTTCTTAGGAATCTCCTTCTTCTTTGGATCCTTTTTCTCCTCATACACGAATTCAGTGTCGGTATCTTCTTCTACCTCTTTCTCTTTAGGCATCACTATTTTATAATCTACCTCTCTTCCACTCGTTAATATGGTTATCTTAGCTACTTCATGTAACAACCTAGCTTTTACTTGATCGAACTTAATTATCTGATTTGAGCCAATAATGTAATTTTATTACATTATTTGATTTGTAATTTAATTAAGTAATGAAAATATTTAATTAAATTATATAAATGTTATAAAGTATTTAAATGATCAAATTTAAAAGAGATGTAAAAATACAAAAGTGGAAGGGGGTTAATTGAACAAATAAGTAAAATTGATATATATATATATATATATATATATATATATATATATATATATATATATATATATATATATATATATATATATATATATATATATATATATATATATATATATATATAAACCAAATAATGGCATTAAATGATCATTTATCACAATTAAAGATTTTGACTCTCTCTCTCTCTCTTATTTCTTTCACCATCTACGGCTTCAACAAGTTCATCAAAGAAAAACCATAAATTTTGCAATTAAATGAAGAATTGAAGTCAAGTGAATGTTACGAACATCATCAACCAAGAAAATTCAAGGTAAAAATTCATTTATTTTCGAAATAGTATGAATTTGGTTCGGTTTTGTTAAAAAAACCGAAACTTAAGAATTATAACATGGATTTTGTAGTTGCATGTTTAGATTTTCATTAAATAAATATGTATTTGAGATATTAAATGTTAAAGAAACAAAAATTATTGGTTAATTCGTCCAAATAAGTCCAAAATCTGAATTTTTGTGTAAAATGGTGTTCTTGACAAAAATGCTTATTTTGGATTATTTTGATTATATAAATTATGTTAATGATAGGGAAAATAGTATAAAACATCGTAAATATGATAATACAACTTTATATTAAGTTGCATATTAATAAAAATGAATTTAGAGAAATTTTAGTAAAAAACCGTATGAACACAAGATGAACACCAAGAACATTTCTGGAAAATTTATGAGTATGGGATCCGAATTCGGTTGAGACCCGAATTCGGATGAAGCACCCATTTCGGATAAAGTGCTAATTCAGATCTTATGTTTTGGATAGTCCCAATTCGGATTACTCATTTCGGCTGGAGGGTGGTCCGAACTCGGATGACCCGAGTTCGAATGGTCTATTTCGGCCGGTCCTAACTCGGGTTAATCATTTCGGTCCGAATCTGGGTGCGTGATCCGGGTAGTCCGAATCCGGATGACCAATCCTGTTGGTCCGAATCCGGATGCTTTATTATCACAAATAAATGACATTTTTATAATTACAATACCCATGAATTTATGATAAAAGATTAATAAATAAAGCAACATGATATATATATATATATATATATCTTTTGAATTCAAAGAAACAAAGAAAATGAATGAAATGATTGATGATTTATCAGTTATCAGAATCAGATCAGATAAAGATTTAAAACTAAGATGTTCTTGCTATGATATAATTTTGAACAGGTTCAGATAATTCTGAACAAAGATCTAAAGATTTAATGATATTGAAAGCGGGTCACATAATTGAAAAGAATTGACAGAGATCAGATAGACAAAGATTAAAGATAAAATCCTGGGATAACTCAGGTTGTGGATTTTAAATCTGCTTGATAAAGACCGAGAACCTGTGAGTTATAGATATTCAGTTTTGCATGCTAGTCTTCAGATTGAGACATATTGTTGATGATAGATTATTTGACATTCATACTTGCTCAGCTGGATTGTGACATGTGCACACCATGGTTCGGTGATGCCCTGTGGATCATGATCGCTACTTGACTTATCATTTCGCATGACATTGTACTTACAGTTCATTTCAGATATTGCTATGAAATTATTGCTATCATGTCTTTGAATACTATGCTTTCCTTATTGATCGCATCTTTGACATATCGATTCAGCTTAGCATGATTAGCCTTGTCGGTCTATTGTTCTAGACCTAGCTATGTCACCAGTTCTATTGAACTTGGTATTGATACTCTGATGTTCCCCCATGAAGACCGCTGGTAGCTAGCCCAACATAAGTGGATAGCTTCAACTAAAAGCGTGAACGTGGGCTGAACATCATCCAACTCTATGACTACTATGTCTCAATCATGAGTGGCTGTAGCGGCAGTCCAGACATATCACGCTTTGACCCATGATCCGCTTGATTAATGCATGTGATCTGAAAATCTATATTCTCACTAAGCTTTGCTTACAGATGTTGTTTACACTTTGTACAGGAAAAGATAAAGGAAAGTCACCTGCAGGACCTAGTTCTTAGGTCTTACAAGATCAAGATTGAAGTTTTCTATAGACCACTACTCAACAAACCGTTCGGTACTGATTGGCAGATGATAATTGTGGTGGTCTGGGTAGATTTGATTTGATTGTATGATGACATGAAATTAGATGAGTATTGTACCCTTTATAAGTTTAATTTGAAATCTGTAACTCTTACTAGAATCTGTATTAAACTTATCCTGATATTTTGTACTGTAATTTGAAATTCCGCAACTTAATTACTCTATCTTAGTTATGATTGATATCGTGTTGCAATTTGTTGGACCTTGTCTCTGAGGACTATCCCGTAAGGGGAGGACTTCACTATATATATATATATATATATATATATATATATATATATATATATATATATGCATAATTACTGTTTCCGTTTCACAGCACACACACGTACTTATTTCATGTAAAGAAAAAGAAAACTGATAGGGATGCTGCACATTTAATTTATATAAATAAAAAGCAATGTTGTTGTTTCTGCTTTATTTCACAACACACATCCGAGATTCAGATTTGTGAATCTCGGTTCTCCTTTCAACAATACACGCACACATTGATGTTTATATGTTTAAAAGGGTAAGGAATGGGTTGCTATATGTCTTGTTTTAATCCAAAAACATCCTAATTTCATGTTAAAAGTAAAAGGTTGTTGTCACTGTTACTTTCAGTTTCTGTTGTGTGCAGGGCACACACATCCGAGATTATAGAAAAAGGAAAAGGATGTTGATTCTGTTTTCTGTATACAAATCGACACACACACACTTAACATTACACACACATCACTTTGTTCCTATTTCTGATTTGTTTTGACAGCTCCATATATCCGAGATTAATGTTTAAAAGATAGGGCTGCTGCTCATTGCCTTATTAACCGAGATTTGCATATATAGGTTGCTGTTACAGATCAGAATACATTTGAGATTCATCAAAATGAATCTCGGTTAATACTTCCGAGTTTGTGGGAAGAAAAAAGGAATGAATTGTTTCTGTTTTGTTCACACATATATAACCGAGATTACAGCCCATTTCACCGAGATTACAATGTGAATTGCGGTGCTTTTTTTTATTCCAGCAGCAGAACATAATAGAATTAAAAGCTGTTTGAAACTTCTAATTAATATAAAATCACACACATTACTTATATGTATTACAAGGAAATGATGGGTTGTTGGGTGTTTGGTTAAACATCCGAGATTCACATTGCTTTCATCTTCGTGCAAACACATACACGCAACGGCAGATTAATCCACTTCCTATTTCCTTTTCGTTTCAGCAGCCAATATAAGCAATTAAACATCTAGGAACTAAATGCATGAGTTTTATTTCAATCTCTTAACACTAAATTTTATAAATTTGATGACTTTAAGATGAATTTATGTGTTCATGAAACCCATAGAAGCCGTGAGCTTCACTGACCCAAAACAGAGCATTTAAGATGAATTTTTTACCTTAATCTTTGTAGATTGTTGTTACTTAATGCTTGTTTGTAGACTGCTTGCCTTAATTTCTTAAATTTTTGATTGCGCAAATGATGGTTCTTGATGAACTTGAAGAAGGGAACCGTAGTATAGGAAATGGTAGCAGATAGTTTGATTTAGTTGAGTTTTGTGAGAAATGAGTAAATAAAACTCATTTTTGGGTTTATATATCTAAGTTTGTTAAATGATCAATTTAACTCTTAAACTTATTTTTATTTCATTGATCATCTAAATACTTTATAACATATATTTAACTTAATTAATTAAATTTTATTACTTAAATGAAATTACAATTTATATAATGTAATTAAATTACATTATTAACTCAAAAACAAAAATTAAAAATTTGGTTAAAAGCTAGGTTGTTACAAATTAAACTTTTGAGATTCACAACTTAAGTGAATCTTGGATGTATGTTAACACCCATCAACAGCCCATTATTATTTTCCTTGTATAAACTAAATGAGTATGATGTTGTGTCTATAAATGAAAGGACCGAGATTCACCAAGTGATGAATATCGGATGTGTGTGTGTGCCCAATGTACATAACAGAATTAATTCAGTAGCCCACTCCTTTCTTTTCTAGCAAATAAACTAAGTTAAGTGTAGTGAGTGTGTGTTTGTGCATGAAAGAAAGATCGGCGATCCTCACAAGGGAGAATTTCAGATGTATGCATGTAGGTGTGTGCAGCGTATGGACAACAACAGTTACAGCAGTTCACAGCCTCAAAGAAAACTATGTAAACTCTAAATCTCTTATGTGTTGTATGTGCAAAAGTTCTGAGATTCATATATAGCTGAATCTCGGATGTGTGTGTCCCACTCAACAACCCTCTCATCTCTCATTCATATATATGTGTGACCTGTGGTGTGTGACAGAAGCATTTACAACAGAATTTAACGTACAACACTAATATATACGTACATCAAATGTTTTGTGGTGATATATATTTTACAACAGCCCTATTTACATAAATACATACATCAATATACATATATTAAACTAAAGAAGCAGTGTAAATATATATATATATATATATATATATATATATATATATATATATATATATATACATATATGTGTGTGTGTGTGTGTGTGTGTGATCATTTAATAAGAACCAAGGCTTATAAAATATTTAGATTTGCATCAAATACAAGTAAAGGAACTTACGTATGTGATCAAGAATGATTTGATATCAATACACAAGTTTATGTTTAATAAACACAAAGTGCATGGTCATAACACTTAGTTTATATCTTCAATAAAGGCATTATGATATAAATTCATCCTTAAACATATGTATATGTGAATTAGGTGATAAAATACATTGGAATAGAGAACATGTCTTCTGGTCTCAGATCCCAGAACTAGAGTTTCTTTAGACATGATTAGAAAAGATATTGAGTGTAGTGAAAAATGATCTTTGAATGTGGAAATTGAAGTTTGGATGGGCTTGGTGTCTGAAGTTTGGGTGGGATCCATAGTTCGTATGTAATACGAAGTTCTAATGATGAAAGTGGTGTGAAGTAGGTGATAGGATCCAAAGTTCGGATGGATAATTGTGAAAAATACTAAGTGGTGAAGCAGTAGATCTGAAGTTCGGATGGTAGGTGTCCTAAGTTCGGATGTGAGACAAGAGCTTGAAAATCAAGTAACAAGCAAAAACAGTGAAGATGATATCTGATCTGAAGTTCGGATGGTGGGATCTGAAGTTCGGATGGTGTGTAAAAGGATCCGAACTACAAGGTCCAAAGCAAAAGTCCGAAGTTGACACTTATTGAAATTTTCCAATGAAACAGTAGCAATTTTAAGAACAAAAATTCTATTTAAATCCACATGTTAAATTTAAACCCTAAAATTCATATTTAAGCGCTCGGATTAATTGTAGACCAACTTTAATGAACCGTGTTTGCCTAAAAACACCTATGTGAGTGGATTTTTAAGCAAAAAATGGGCTGAAAATGATGAACATTTCGTTTTTCATGAAACGCATTGATTTTTGGCAACTATAAACCCTAAAACATGAATTAATTGAACTAATGATGCTAAAAATAATTGACAAAAAAGGATTCGAACAAATATAGGCCAAAAACATAAGCGAAACAGGAGATTAAAGAGGGTTTTGTGAAGAAAACCGTAGATCCAACAGAAATAAGGCGATGAACAGCAGCAAATTTTGCACAGATCCGATTTTTTCAGTTGAAATCCACTGCAATGGCTCTGATACCAATTGTAAATGGATCCCAGTAACAAATATTGCACTCTGAATATTTATTTGTTGATTCTATGAATGATTATGTGAAGAACAAAGAAAAATCCTGGGTGTTGTTCATTTTCAAAACCTGGAGGCTGCTTGACATAGACTTCTTCTTGCAGCTTCCCATTCAAAAATGCACTCTTCACATCCATTTGAAATACCTTAATGCTCTTATGAGCAGCGTAGGCTAGATACAAACGAATTGCTTCTAGCCTGGCCACAGGAGCAAATGTTTCATCATAATCAATTCCTTCCTCCTGTCTGTAGCCTTGAGCAACAAGTCTTGCCTTATTTCTAATGACATGACCTTGCTCATCCATCTTGTTCCTGAAAACCCATTTTGTGCCAATTATTGTTTTACCTTTAGGAGCAGGGACCAGCTTCCATACTTTGTTCCTCTCAAACTGATTGAGTTCTTCTTGCATGGCAGTGATCCAATTGGCATCTTTTAATGCTTCATCAACCTTCTTTGGCTCCATCAGTGAAACAAAACTAGAGAACATACAAAAGTTCCCTAAGCTGTCCCACCGAGTTTGTATCCCTTTGTTGATGTCACCAATTATTTGATCATTGGGGTGACACCTGATCCACTTAGGATCATTTTCAATGATGATTTACCTGAGTTGTTAACATCTTCAGCAGGTCCTGTTGAACAGCTCTCAAGATTTTCAGACACACTGTTGTCTTGAGCCTGTTCACTTGTTGAACATGTCTGACCACTGTTGAACATATCAGTAGAGGAACTGGGAAAATCAGCATTGATAGGTTCTAGACATGCAGTTGTAATTAAGTCAGTACACTTATTCACACAGGATGTATTGACATAATCATCATCATGTCCATCATGATTAGCAGGTTCCATACTGGGGGTAGTGGAAGCTTTTGAGTCCTCTTCATTGATTGAATGCATCAGATCATCAAAGTTAAGTTCTCGTGAAACTGATTCAGGAACAGCTTTGGTGGAGGCATTCTTGGACTCTTCAAAGGTGACATTGATAGATTCATCTATCACCCTTCTTTTGTTGTTGTATACCCTGTAGGCTTTGGAGATAGCAGAGTAGCCAACAAACACACCTTCATCAGCTTTAGGTTCAAATTTCGACAGCTGGTCCCTTTGATTCAGAATGAAACAGGGACATCCAAACACATGGAAATAACTGACATTTGGCTTTCTCCCTTTGAGCAGCTCATAGGGAGTCTTGGTTGAACCTTTTCACCACTAAGGATCTGTTTTGGGTGAAGCAGGCAGTGTTAACAGCTTCAGCCCAAAATGATGAAGGTAAACCTGATGCACACAGCATGGTTCTGGCAGCTTCAATGAGAGTTCGGTTTCTCCTTTCAGCAACTCCATTTTGTTGAGGAGTTCTTACTGCTGAAAAGTTTTGAGTGATACCTTTCTCTTCACAGAAGTCTTCAAGAGTACTGTTTCTGAATTCAGTACCATGATCACTTCTAAGCTGCTTTACTTGGGCAGAGTTCAGCATTTCCATCTTTTTGACAAATCCAATAATCTCTCTAGCAGCCTCTCCTTTTCTCTTCAGAAAGATCACCCATGTGTACCTGGAGAACTCATCAACCATTACAAGAGTGTATCTTCTTCCTCCTAGACTAGGGACATTAACAGGTCCAAACAAGTCCATATGGATTAAGAAGAGTGGAGTATCAATAGAGAAATTATGTTTGGATTTAAAAGATGTTTTTCTCTGCTTGCCTTTCTCACAAGCTGTGCATAATCTATCCTTAGCAAAAGTCATAGAAGGTAAACCTGTCACCAACTCTTTCTTACAGAGTTTGTTGATGTTCTTGAAGTTCAGATGTGACAGTCTTCTATGCCATAGCCAGTTTAGATCAGCATTTGTTCTTGTGAGAAAACAGGTTTCAGTTGTGGGGTCAGCAGAATGCATATCCACAACATATACACCTTTCTTTCGTTGAGCACATAGCACAACTTTGCCTTGGGAATCCAATATGTAACCCAGGTGCTCATCAAAGTTAACCTTGTAGCCAGCATCACATAGTTGGCTTATGCTAACAAGGTTATGTTTTAGCCCAACCACATAGGCTACTCTTTTGAACACTGCAGCACCAGCTTTAAGAGTTCCATATCCATCAGTGGATCCCTGTACATTGTCACCAAAGGTGACTTTTGGCCCTTTTTCAGGCCTGAGTTCACTCAGCAATTCTTTACAACCTGTCATGTGCCCTGAGCAGCCACTATCCAAGTACCAAACCTGGGAAGGTTGTTTTTCCTGCAGAGTGATAAGAGAATTATTAGTCATTTTTAGGGGAACTCATCACAGAGATGAGTTCTCCTACTTCATCAACATTTGTTGATGGATTTGAAATATCCACACTAATATTCCCTATCTGAATGGTATCAGCTTGACTACCATTCTCAGTAACTGTGCCATTTCCAACACTGCCTGTGACAGCTGTGAGAGAAACAACAGAGTTAACAGGCCTCATGTCCTCAGATTCAGGACAGTCCTTGGCCAGATCCTTCAGAAACACATTCTGAGCTATTTTTGTTGATTCCTTCAGCAGGTTTAGCATTCTTTGTTGAATCAACAGCTTGCGTGGAGAGTTCAATAGCCACAGCTTTGACTGTCTCTTCTTTCCTCTTTTTGGGAGGACAGATGTCAAAGACAGGAAGCTTGATTAGCTTTTGAGCTTCCACATGTTTGGAAAACTTATTCCCAGTTGTCTCAGTTTGAGCAATGGCTTTGCCTTTGCCCCTACTGGATTGTGATTTATGCTGCCTATCAGCATACTCACTGTGTTTGGTTTTGAAAAACTTATTTTCATTTAAAACCAATTTACCACTATGATTTGAAAACTTATTTGAAATCACAGCAGTTTTGTTTTCAACATGAGACTTACCCTTGTTGAAAACAGGCTGCTTACTTTTTGAAAACTTGTTTTCAAAGTGTTTAGCATCAAAAGGATTAACAAGCTTTTTACCATCAGCTTTGGACTCAGAACCTGTTTTGTCAACAGGTTTAGCATCCACAGCTTCAGTTTGAACATGTTTTCCTTTCTTTTGCTTATGTGAGCTAGCAGAGCACTTAGCAGGCTGACTTGGAAAACAAACTCCAACATCAGCTTTTGAGCTGAGTTCACACAAGCTGTCAGTATTTTGAGGCCTGACAAACCTGTTTGTTGAGATTAGTTTACCATTCACATTTTGAATGAATGTATTTGGAAGTTCACCAAGAGTGGATAAATCTTCTTTCAGATTACTTATCTCAACAATGGAAGCTGCTGTGTCAAGATCCCCTCCAAGAAATGCTTGGATTTGGCAAGGAATCTGTTTTGACTTTATACAATGGCTGACATTTTTGTGCAGATTGGCAACCAAGAGTCAATAATCTTTTGAAGCCTTGGCATGCTTTATATCCTGTTTCTCTCTTTTTTCCAGTAAAATAGAGTTGATGTGTTTTAATTCATCAAGCTCAAAGTTTCCAACTTATGGAAAACGTCCAGTTTACTGGATTTAGGTTTTAAGATCAGCTTTAAAGCTTAGGATTCAGATAATTAAAGCATCAAATGCTTCTCAACAGCAAGCTTTGAGATCAACAAGCATTACATCATAGTAGGAATTCCAAGTTCTCTAAGCTGCCCTGAAGGCTCAGCTTCAGCCCATAATCCTGTTTGACTGCTTGTTGATGGGACATCAGTGTTGGCCATCAGACATTGATTATCTTACTTCATCAGATGAATGAATCAGATTCCTCCCAGTCACATGTCTCTGCCATAAGTCCCTTTTGGCGATTGGAAGACACTGAGTTTTCCAATTTCCTCAGCTTAGCCATGGCCATAAGGTACTTAACCCTATAGCCATCATCCTTATTAGTCTTGTTGGGTTTGGATGACTGACCAACAGCTTTTGACACACAGTCAACAGCTATGTGACCAGTTTTGCCACACTTGAAGCACTCAACTTTGGATTTGTCAAACGCCTTCTTTTTGCCAGCACTTGAACCTCCTTGCAGCATGTTTCTTCCAAACCTTTTCTTGTTGAACCTTTTGACAAGCATGGCTATCATTTGCTCATCATCTTGTTTCAGCAAGATCCTGGCAGCATCTTCTTCGTCTGCACCTCCCCTTTCATCATCCCTGTTGATCAGGTTGAAATGAACACATCATTCACCTGATTTAAGGCTGTCCACATAGCCACAAAGGCGCACCTTTTCTGGACATTTTCCAAGGCATTTCTCTTTTGTTGACTGACTGTTCATCATTCAGTAGGATTCCATACGGATTGACCAGATCCCATACTTCTGATTAGTCAAACCTGAGTTCGTTAGGATGTTGAAAAGTAGTTCCACTCTTCAGTAAATGTCCAGAAATTAATTCACCAGGGTAAAGACTGTCCTTGTGATCCCAACAACTTGAGATCATTCACTAGAGCAGTAAACCTGGGTGTAGGTTTCAGTGAGAGTCTCCTTTGGTTTTAGCAAAGAAGAGTTCAATACTGTCTAACAAGTTGTTGATCCTGTTTCCAGTGTGATTGTGGTCCGTCGTAGACGGTACAACAAAGTATCCCACAATCTCCTTTGCTGTCTTCATTCTCAACCTGCTTGAAACACATCAGGGAGAGAAATGAC
>JAANYP010004673.1:24621-259691 GCA_020465985.1 Centrapalus pauciflorus
GATGACTTGGAAACAAATTCCATAAAGTGTTTAGCCTGTTCACAAAGAACAGGTTCTGTTCACAAAGAACAGAACACCTTAAAAATGCCCAAGCTGCTCAACAGTGTAGAGCAGCGTAGACAGTTTATGTCCAGCCTGTTCAGCAGACAGAGCAGCTTGGACAAACTGTCTTAGTTGCAAAACATGCAACATATAGAACAGCTTTAGACTGATATTGCAAATCATTTTCAGGTTTCAATAAGGCATATAACAGGCCTTAAATTCAACCTTCAAATGCATCAACAGGTTTGATTATAAATCTCCCCCTCAGATGTAGAACAGGTTTGACTGTGGCCTTTTTGTGCCTAACACGACCTAACTAGAAGGTCCGGCCGTAGACTTTCCCTTTCCTGTCAAAATAAAGTCAACTGAGGGGTAAGCGAATGCTTAGTGAATACACAGATTTACGCATTTTATAAATCCTTATGATGCCTACAAGAGTAGCACCGACGACGCACGTCGTGCACTCTCCACGTACACAAAGTACGACCACACAAGAGCCGTCGCTCTACGAGCTCGCAACTCGTCTTTTAAAATACACTACTGAGACCAACATAACATCGGGGATGACATACTGCCTACGGACCTGGAGGGATCAGCTCCAGCGTCTTATAGAGCAGTAACATCAGAGTAACAGATGCGACCCGCAGGTCCATCATAGATGCACAACAAACGAACGGACATGCATCAAATAAGAATGTGCATCCAAATTTACGCAAGCTAGTAGAATTACAAACGAATAATGAAGCAACATGTCTCAGTAAGCAAAAGCAATCATAAAGCAGATATAAACATGCGAAATCATATGTACTCACAGTGGGTGCATAATTAATCTTTAACCAATTTTATTTCTCTTCGGGCTTTCAACCGGATCCACCAAGTACCCCACTGTGGGTTAAACAACACCACAAGGGACCTGTTATTGTTAATTTACAACAATACTTCGTATCAATAACCGTTTAAATCATAAAACCAAGTTTTGTAAGTTTTGCAATATTTTTCCCCATTTCGGGTACATGTCCAAATTCATACCATAACTAAGTTTGAACCCATTTCAAGTTTACATCTTGTCCTAAGTATAACCCGTGACATTTTGTGTGTTGTTTATGAGTTTCATTCATAATACTCGAGTTTAGAGAGTAGCATTCTCAATTTTAGGCATTAAACTCGAATTTAATAGGTTAGATTCGAACCTATGCATCAGATTCGAACCCTTATGGTCAGATTCGAACTAAGCTTCGAATCTATGGTTAGATTCGAACCCCCCCCCCCCTTAGAATCTGATGGTACACATTCGAATCTAGTACCAAACTCGAGTTTGTTCTTACATTTCGACTCTGCTCTTGGCATATTCGAGTCTGTTCATCATTTCAGCTTAAATCCTTCATTTCTAAGGCCTAAAATCACTGATATATCATGTATGATACCTATATTCGATTCTATTATGCATATACTATCATAATCTTGCAATATTTCAAGCAAAACAAGCTCCAATTTACATAAAATGACAGATTCGAAATTCTAGTTCTTCAAAACCGAAACAATAAACTTAAAAGGGTCGATTCTTACCTTAATTCGCACGAAATCTGAAATCCGTTGGTAGATAGCTGTTGTACACCTCGATACCTTTCTGTTGACGTATAATTCTCGAAAATCTGACGGTTGGTTTGTGAAATAACTTAGAGAGAAGTAGAGAGGAAATTTCTAAAGAGATAGTGTAGAGAGAGGGAGTAAAATGGAAAAATGACGCCTTGGCCCTTTTTATTCAACTTTCATCATTTTTGCACATTTCACCCCTCGACCTAACCGGTTCCATAAAATACTGATTTAATCTTAAAATTGTCATTAATAACTTTTATAATCTTAATACTCCATAATAATAATTCAAAGTTCAAATTTTTCTTAAAATAACAACAAACTTCTAAATAACCCAAATACAAAATAATTGCTCAAATTTTTAACTTAAATATATATTTTCCACTTAATTAACCAAAATACATTAAAATAAATCCGAGGATGTTACAGCATGGGCTCCACCACGCTCAACTTCGTCCTCGAAGTTACTCGGATTCAAACAGTTTCGGATACTTTCTTAACATTTCTGACTTAGCTTCCCATGTATGATTTGCTCCTTTATGATGCTTCCAACGTATAAGCACCATTTCTATCTCTTTGCTCCTCAACTTCTTTATATTAGTATCCAATACACATTCCGGCTCCTCCACATATCGAAGCCTTTCATCCACTTGCAGCTCTGTGTGATCTGCCCAATCCTCATTTCCAGTGTTAAACGATTTTCGGAGATTCCCAACGTGAAATACTGGATGTATGCCCGACATCTCTTCAGGCAGTTCTAACCGATAAGACTGATTTCCAACTTTTTCAACAATCCTAAAGGGTCCGACGAATCTCGGAGCCAACTTGCCCCTTTTTACAAAACGAGTAACACCCCTCATGGGTGATATTTTCAAGTAGACCCAGTCGTTCACTTCAAAATTGATCGGTTTGTGCCTTCTGTCATAGTAACTTTTCTGTCGGTCCTGGGCCGCCTTCATGTTTTGCCTGATCAATTGTATCTTTTCATTTGTTTCTTGAAGTAACGCCGGCCCAGCAATCGGTGTTTCGCCCGTTTCTCTCCAACATGTAGGAGTCCTACATCTCCTTCCATACAATGCCTCAAACGGTGCTTTCTTTATTGTCGCATGATAGCTATTATTGTACGAAAACTCTATCAGTGGCAAATGATCATCCCAGTTGCCACCGAGATCTAACACACAAGATCTCATCATATCTTCCAAAGTTAGGATCGTTCGTTCACTTTGGCCATCGGTTTGCGGACGATAGGCCGTACTCATTGCTATTCTCGTCCCTAACCCTTCTTGTAGTGCCGACCAAAAGTTTGAAGTAAATCGGCTATCTCTATCCGACCCTATGGACTTAGGCACTCCATGCCTAGAAACAATTTCATTCATATAGATCTGAGCTAACTTCTCTAATGAATAACTTTCACGAATCGGAATAAAGTGAGATGACTTAGTTAACCGATCTACTATTACCCAAACTGCATCATGCTGTCGCTTAGTCTTCGGCAGCTTTGTAACAAAATCCATAGTAATATGCTTCCACTTCCATTCCGGAATAGGAAGCGGTTGCATACTGCCGTACAGTTGCTGATGCTCGGCCTTTACCAACCGACAAGTTCGGCATCTTTCTACATATTGTCCTATGTCCTTCTTCAGTCCCGGCCACCAAAAATCTGCCTTTAAATCATTATACATCTTTGTGCTTCCGGGATTTACAGAAAACCTAGACTGGTGTGCTTCTTCGATAATTACTTGTCTCATTCCACCAAACTTCGGCACCCATATCCTCCCGTATATCCCTTTCAGTCCCGATTCACTTGTTTCCATGTTCTTAACTTGTACTCTAATATCCTCAACACCAATATTCTCATCTTTCAAGGCTTCTTCCTGAGCAGCCTTGACATCATCAATTATCGTGGAGGTCAGCATTGTAGACGTCATCATATAACAGAAATCCTTAGCATAAGCTTTCCGACTCAAGGCATCGGCTACTACATTAGCCTTTCCGGGGTGATAAAGGATTTCACACTCATAATCCTTTATTAGCTCCATTGATCGTCTCTGTCTCATATTGAGTTCCTTCTGACTAAAGATATACTTTAAGCTCTTATGGTCCGTGTAAAGTTGACACTTAGTTCCGTAAAGGTAATGCCTCCATAACTTCAAAGCAAATGTTACCGCAGTCAACTCCAAGTCATGAGTTGAATAGTTCCTTTCGTGTTGCTTGAGCTGTCTCGAGGCATAAGCGATTACCTTTCCACGCTGCATCAGTACAGCACCTAACCCTAACCTCGAAGCATCGGTATAAACTACAAAGTCATCATTGCCTTCAGGTAAGGCAAGTATCGGAGCCTCGCTTAACGCTTTCTTCAGAACCTCAAAGGCCTCCTGTTGCACAGTTTCCCATATAAACGGTGCATTCTTCTTGGTTAATGCAGTTAAAGGAATTGCAATCTTCGAGAAATCCTTAATAAATCTCCGATAGTATCCTGCCAACCCCAGAAAACTTCTAACCTCAGTAGCTGAACACGGTGGCTCCCAGTTCTTTATTGCTTCAACTTTGGCTGGATCCACAGAAATCCCAGCCCCCGAAATCACATGCCCTAGAAACTGTATCTGTTGTAGCTAAAACTCGCACTTCGAGAACTTGGCGTACAACCTTTCCTTCCTTAACAACTCCAACAGTTCTCTCAGATGTTCAGCATGTTCGGCTTCAGACTTAGAGTATACTAAAATATCATTGATAAACACAATTACCGATTTATCCAACATCGGTCTGCAAACTCTATTCATTAAATCCATAAACACTGCTGGGGCGTTAGTTAATCCGAAAGGCATGATCAGAAACTCGTAATGCCCATACAGAGTTCTGAAAGCTGTCTTCGGTACATCTTCCTCTCGAACCTTCAATTGATGATATCCCGATCTCAGATGAATCTTAGAAAATACACTAGCCCCGTGCAACTGATCAAACAAGTCGTCTATCCTCGGCAGAGGATACTTGTTCTTAATCGCCAACTTATTCAGTTCCCGATAATCTATGCACATCCTCATCGTGCCATCTTTCTTTTTAACAAATAGTAACGGGGCTCCCCATGGCGATGAACTCGGCCGAATGAAGCCTTTGTCCAACAACTCTTGAAGTTGTGTCATCATTTCTTTCATCTCAGTTGGGGCGAGGCGATAAGGAGAACGAGCTACCGGCGCAGCTCCAGGGATCAAGTCAATCTTAAATTCTACTTGTCTATCAGGCGGCACGCCAGACAAGTCTTCCGGAAACACATCCGGAAACTGTGAAACAACAGGCACGTCGGCCAACGTTCTCTTTTCAGCCTTGGCATCAATAGCATATGCCAGAAGGCGTCACACCCCTTTGCAACAAGCTTTCGAGCTTTTGCAATGGTCAGTAAGCACAGATCCCCACTTCTCCTATCCCCGTAGATGCAAATCTCACGCCCCTCCGGAGTAGTTATCCTAATCATTCGGTTCTTACACACTATCTGGGCTTCATTCTCTATCAACCAATCCATCCCGATTATCACATCAAATTCACTGAATTCTATAGGGATCAAGTCCAAATTGAAGACTACATCTTCAATTACTAACGTGCAGTTACGGTAGACATGATCTACTTTTACTAAAGTGTTACTAGCAGTTTCTATATCAAGAACAGCAGATAATCTAGATAGTGGCATGGCAAGTCTTTGTGCAAACATAGTAGAAACAAACGATCTATTGGCACCCGAATCAAATAAAACTCGTGCTGGCATAGATTTAACTATGAACGTACCCGTGACGACCTCCGGATTTTCCCTTGCCTCCTCTGCAGTTATCTGGAAAGCACGAGCAGGTGCCCTTTGAGACTGACCCCGACCTCGGTTAACTGATCCACCACTTGAACCTCCCGAAGACCGTGTTGTAGATGGAGCAGCAGCAGCTGGATCGTACTTTCTACAATTCCTACTGTAGTGTCCCAATACACCACACTTATGGCAAGCATCTCCCTTCCTGGGGCAATCACTCTGATAATGGCCCAACTCACCACAACAAAAACAAGCACGTCCATTGGTGCACTTGCCGAAGTGTTCCAAGTGACAACTATTACAATATCTCGGCTCGGTGTTGATAGAGTAAGCACGAGCACGACCACGATCGGAAAAACCAGATGGTCGACGATACGACTGCTGAGGCGAGTACTGTGAAGACCGGGAAGAACCAGAATATCCTCCCTCGCGCTGGCGCTTTGGCGGTGACGGCTGTGTTGGGTTGGTTGAAACAGCAGCATACCCAGTAGTATAGCCCGACATGATCAGAATCTGCTCTACATTTCTGGCAGCCTCAAGTAAGCCAACAAATGTAGGGTAGCCGACGTTGCTCATAACCCTCCTTATCTCAATGTCCAGACCAGCCTCGAATCTGGTCACTTTTCTTTCTTCAGTGTCCACTTGATGAGGCGCAAATAGACTAAGCCTCGTAAATTCTACAGCATATTGGGACACCGTCTTAGTCCCCTGTACCAGTGCCATAAACTTTGCTTCCAACCTCCGACGCTCATCAACCGGACTGTACTGCTGAGTGAATAGGTCCTTGAACTCAGCCCAAGTCATATCAGAAACCTTCTCCAATGTCAACGCATTCACCATTGCGTTCTACCACATGATTGCATCATTCGTAAACATAGCAGTCGCATAACGAACCATGTCCTTCTCAGCACAGTCGCTGATTCGGAATGTTCTTTCAGTAGCTGTTATCCATTCAAGTGCGGCAACAGCATCCCCTAAACCATTAAACTCTACAGCTCCGTTTCCTTTGAAATCCTTAAAACGACAACCTCGGGGTTTGTTAGATGACCCAGTGTTGTCATCTTGTTCCTCGTTATTTCCTCCTTCCTTCTCCTTGTTCTTTCTTTTATCCTCTCTTCTCTTAGCATCGGCCTCATCTCGAGCCCGAAACTGGTCTTGTATCATCTTATTCTGCTCAGCCATCATGGCTAGCATCATCTCTCTTGCTTCTTCAGGTGTCATTCCTCCAGACATGTTCTGAAAATATAAACATATAACTTGTTTAATAACATGTCATTAGTTTTAAGACACCACTTATTTGTCCCGTATGATAGTCAATCTCTTATAATTACTAGATCATAACTTATCTTAGTTCAGATCATTACTTAGACCACTACATATCATTACCTAATGTTTGAGATCAAGACCTCACGGACACTTGAATCTCAAACAACTGCTCTGATACCATCTCGTGTGACACCCTTACCACAACAACCACCATTTACAAAACACCCAGGATTAATCATCACACATAAATACAAAAATGATCTGATAACCTAAATTAAGTGCGGAAACATTAAATGCATAAATAAAATAGTGCAACAAGTGTTAAACACCCTACGGTGCTATAAGGTACCAAGTCTAAGTCTACACACCCATACAATTATTACAATCATCCAGAATATTACAACATTGCCTCATAACGCAAATTACCGATGAAATAGTGATGAGTCTCCCAAATCTTCCAAACGACCTAACTAGGAGGTCCGGCCGTAGACTTTCCCTTTCCTGTCAAAATAAAGTCAACTGAGGGGTAAGCGAATGCTTAGTGAATACACAGATTTACGCATTTTATAAATCCTTATGATGCCTACAAGAGTAGCACCGACGACGCACGTCGTGCACTCTCCACGTACACAAAGTACGACCACACAAGAGCCGTCGCTCTACGAGCTCGCAACTCGTCTTTTAAGATACACTACTGAGACCAACATAACATCGGGGATGACATACTGCCTACGGACCTGGAGGGATCAGCTCCAGCGTCTTATAGAGCAGTAACATCAGAGTAACAGATGCGACCCGCAGGTCCATCATAGATGCACAACAAACGAACGGACATGCATCAAATAAGAATGTGCATCCAAATTTACGCAAGTTAGTAGAATTCCAAACGAATAATGAAGCAACATGTCTCAGTAAGCAAAAGCAATCATAAAGCAGATATAAACATGCGAAATCATATGTACTCACAGTGGGTGCGTAATTAATCTTTAACCAATTTTATTTCTCTTCGGGCTTTCAACCGGATCCACCAAGTACCCCACTGTGGGTTAAACAACACCACAAGGGACCTGTTATTGTTAATTTACAACAATACTTCGTATCAATAACCGTTTAAATCATAAAACCAAGTTTTGTAAGTTTTGCAATATTTTTCCCCATTTCGTATACATGTCCAAATTCATACCATAACTAAGTTTGAACCCATTTCAAGTTTACATCTTGTCCTAAGTATAACCCATGACATTTTGTGTGTTGTTTATGAGTTTCATTCATAATACTCGAGTTTAGAGAGTAGCATTCTCAATTTTAGGCATTAAACTCGAATTTAATGGGTTAGATTCGAACCTATGCATCAGATTCGAAACTTATGCATCAGATTCGAACCCTTATGGTCAGATTCGAACTAAGCTTCGAATCTATGGCTAGATTCGAACCCCCCCCCCCCCTTAGAATCTGATGGTACACATTCGAATCTAGTACCAAACTCGAGTTTGTTCTTACATTTCGACTCTGCTCTTGGCATATTCGAGTCTGTTCATCATTTCAGCTTAAATCCTTCATTTCTAAGGCCTAAAATCACTGATATATCATGTATGATACCTATATTCGATTCTATTATGCATATACTATCATAATCTTGCAATATTTCAAGCAAAACAAGCTCCAATTTACATAAAATGACAGATTCAAAATTCTAGTTCTTCAAAACCGAAACAATAAACTTAAAAGGGTCGATTCTTACGTCAATTCGCACGAAATCTAAAATCCGTTGGTAGATTGCTATTGTACACCTCGATACCTTTCCGTTGACGTATAATTCTCGAAAATCTGACGGTTGGTTTGTGAAATAACTTAGAGAGAAGTAGAGAGGAAATTTCTAAAGAGATAGTGTAGAGAGAGGGAGTAAAATGGAAAAATGACGCCTTTGCCCTTTTTATTCAACTTTCATCATTTTTGCACATTTCACCCCTCGACCTAACCGGTTCCATAAAATACTGATTTAATCTTAAAATTGTCATTAATAACTTTTATAATCTTAATACTCCATAATAATAATTCAAAGTTCAAATTTTTCTTAAAATAACAACAAACTTCTAAATAACCCAAATACATAATAATTGCTCAAATTTTTAACTTAAATATATATTTTCCACTTAATTTACCAAAATACATTAAAATAAATCCGAGGATGTTACAGGGGAAAAGGTGCAAGAGGCTCACGAATACCTGATGTTAGAAGACGAGCCCATGTTCGAGGGTCCAGCTCCACTGGATCCAATAGCTATGGTAGAGTTCGAGCCCGTTCATGAAAAAGTTGAAATCATATCGGTGTCTGACTCAGACTTCGATACTGAGGACAACGAACCTTTAATCATTCCTAAGCCTGAGCCAGAATCACCTAAAAAATCATCATCTTCCTCCTTTGATTTCTAAACTCACCACCACCAGCTCCACAGCAAGAAATTCTATCATCCATCCAAGCTCCCCCATCACTCAAAGAATCCCATCTAGTCCAAAGCCCGCAAAGATCTCCAAGTCCTCCCCCAGTCCAACCAACTGAACAACCAGGTCCTTCAGAAACCAAGAGGGTTGATTGCTTTGATGAAACTCCCGAAGGACCCGGTGAATATAGGAGAGATGACTTATATTGGGTAGGCCAATTTTCAAAAGGTGAGGTACAAACTCTACCACCTGAAAACAAAGAGGAGCTTAAACATGAATGGCGGGGGACAATAATCAAATTGCTAGAAGCTAAAAAATCAGAAATAGAAGAACCCCCCGTCCAGGGCCTCAAAGAATTCCTTCAGAAGTTTCCTCCTAAACAGTTTCAGAACCCGTTCTTAGAAGAAAGATTTAAGATGGTATTCAGAAAGAAGCCTGGATCCTTCAGCAGACGCCTCCTAATGGAACTGACAAATGTAACCAGAGCTTAACAGGCTGAATACTATCAATTAATGCTGAGGGAGAGGAGGTCAAAAATCTCAAAGTCAAAGATAAAGAAACTCCTGACCATAACCATGTGCAGAAGAGCAAAAGTTTACTATCCTGCCTTTCAGGTAGAAAGAGAAGATGGCACGGTTGAAGAGTTTTACGAGAATGACCTGGACTTCATAAGTGTGGACAACGTTGAGTTCTTACACAACCGCTTAAAAAATCATATTAAACAACGTCTGTCCCACATGACTGCCGTAGGTGCCCTTATTCGAAGCATGAACCGTTGCTTTATTATCATGTGCCTCAGAGACTTCCAAATGGCGATAGAGAGCGCGATGGTTAAAGTGGGCCTACGAGCACCTGAACAAGACAGCTTCCTTCTAGCCCACCATCCTGCATACAGAGTTATATTCAGAGGAGGCCCGGGTGTCATTTTTGTAAATCAGAAGGGCTTCAAAAGGTTCATGCGCTTTGAGGATCTTCCTTGTTACTCCGACGGTACCCTCAGATTGGTTAGAGTCGCGCTTACTCAAAAAGTTCAAAAATATGAAGCTCAACCAGATCCAGAACAAAGATGCTCACCGAAGGAGATTCAGGACACCCTCAGCGGCATTGACCTCCTCAACGAAAGGATACATATGAGACAAGTTGTTAGACATTTTGACGTCATCCTTGGACTCCGAGAATCGACTGACCATGCCAAAGTTCCAGGACCTCCACACTGATCGAAAAGGGGGAGATTGTTAGACTTTTAATTTCGATCATGTGGAGTTATTTTGTAATAATTATTTACTTAGTATTTAGTCTTGTATTTATTTCTTGTAATTTATTTCCATATAAAAGTCTAGGGCCCATTTATGTCAATGCTTCAAAGTTATTTAAATGAGGCTATGAATAGCTCCTAGGGTTTAGTATTATATTACACGGTTGAAACATATTGAATATCACTGCAGCCGCCAAAGAAATATTCTCTCATTATTCTTATTGTCTTCTTCATCATTTCCTAATTATTGAGCTTGATTCTTCTTGGGTTTTGATAAAGAAACATTAAAGGTACTGAAACATAAAGGGAATACAATATAACAATAACCTAGGTTTATGAAATTACTTGATTAATTTCAACCTAAGTTTTGTTTTATTATTCATGTAATTTCATGGAATGTAAATAAATTGATTATCTGTATATAACCTAGGTTTATTAAATTACTTGATTAATTTCAACTTAAATTTTATTTTGTTATACATGTAATTTCATGGAATGGAAATGAATTGATTATCCGTATATAACATAGGTTTGCCAAATTATTAGATTAATTTCAACTTAAGTTTTATTATATTATTCATGTAATTTCATGGAATGGAAATGAATTGATTAATTGTATATAACCTAGGTTTATGAAATTAGTTGATTAATTTCAACCTAAGTTTTATTTTATTATTCATGTAATCTCATGGAATGGAAATGAATAGATTATCTGTATATAACCTTGGTTTATGAAATTACTTGATTAATATCAACCTAGGTTTTATTTTTATTATTAATGTATTTTCATAGAAAGGAAATAAATTGATTATCTATAAATAACCTAGGTTTATAAAATTACTTGATTAATTTGAACCTAATTTTTATATTGTTATTCATTTAATTTCATGGAATGGAAATGTATTGATTATCTGTTTATAACCTAGGTTTATGAAATTACTTGATTAATTTCAACATAAGTTTTATTTTATTATTCATGTAATTTCATGGAATGGAAATCAATTGATAATCTGTATATAACCTAGCTTTATGAAATTACTTGGTTAATTTCAACCTACGTTTTACTTTGTTATTCATGTAATTTTATGGAATGTGAATGAATTGATTATCTGTATATAACCTAGGTTTATCAAATTATTTGATTAATTTCAACCTAAGTTTTATTTTATTATTCATGTAATTTCATGGAATAGAAATGAATTGATTATCTGTATATATAACCTAGGATTATGAAGTTACTTGATTAAATTTAACCTAAGTTTTATTTTATTATTCATGTAATTTCATTGAATGGAAAAGAATTGATTATCTGCATATAACCTAGGTTTATCAAATTAATTGATTAATTTCAACCTAAGTTTTATTTTATTATTCATGTAATTTCATAAAATGGAAATGAATTGATTATCTGAATATAACCTAGGTTTATGAAATTAATTTATTAATTTCAACGGAAGTTTTATTTTATTATTCATGTAATTTCATAGAATGGAAATGAATTGATTATCTGTATGTAACATAGGTTTATTGTCACACCCTGCTACCTCGGTTGGCAGCGAGACGTGACGAGTGCGGAAGCGTAACCATAATTATAACGAATGACCACTATATGGACGTTTTCGAAATATTACATCATTAAAATTTAAAATTGTAATAATGTTTAAAGAATGAAAGGAATGAAGTTCGCGTAATACAGAGATTCCAATACATAATTAATTCGTCCAAAAATAATGCAGTCAAATCTCCGTTAGTTTCGAAATATGCATGCGACTCCATGAAATGCGGAAGCTTGAAAGTTGGTGTATCCGAAGGCACACTTGCCTTAATTACCTGAAAATACATGCTAAAATACGTCAACAAAATTGTTGGTGAGTTCATAGGTTTACTCGAAAAGACCAGTTGTATGGACATTATCAGATGCGTTGAATTTATAAAATCATAAATTCCATGAGATGTATTACATAAACCATCATGTCACCAAAGCTTAATTAGAATGAGTTTTGCCCCGAGCAGTATTCCCATACGTAATACCGTGAGTTGAATATATATGCACCCGCCGTTAGCTAAACCACTAACCCGAGTGGGGGACATGACTCCCAATAGATCTATCCACAATATATTCGCGCTTGCAAACAAATGCAACTAACGATTTCATGATATAAGGGCGGAAATCACATATGTAATACATAATAGAATCGAGAAGTTTTTTTTTTGTGTCCATATAAAAACGAAGCATGTATTTCATCCCAAAACATAATAATGTGAAAAATGGGACTATGAAGACTCACCTTGTTGGTTTTTGATGATGTTTTTGGATCTGAGTTAAGCACTTGTTCGAATGGTTGAGACTCGTCCTAATATTTTTACGAGTTCGGGTCAATATCATCATAATACGTGTTTGAATATTTTATGTACTTGGGGGTGATGTATATAAATAATTTCGTAGGATTTCATATGTTGATACTGATTTGTAGTTACGTTCAAGTAATTTATTTAAAATTATAATTTGTTGTATTAATTCCGATTTACAAAAAAAATGACTTTAAGTAGTTTATTTCCAAGGATATTTTGGTGCATGCATGCATGCATACGTACATATGTATTTATATATATATATATATACGAAAATGCATACATATATGTACGAGCATGTGCATCATTACGAAAGGGTATTCATATATTTTGCATGGAAAATTTTTACGAGTATTATGAAAAACCGAATTGTAAATGAAAAATATTATATTTTTAGTAAGTATATTTAATTTTTCATGTTTTATAAATTTTTAAGGTGGAAAAATAAAGTATATAAGAAAAACTTACAAAAGTGGAAGAACACCTGAAATCAATATGGTTGGCCGATTTTTCTTTCTTTGAGAGAATATGTATGTTGGTGTGTTTTTGTGAAATGGGTTTTGTCTTCTATTTATAGAAGAAAAAATGTTATTAAAAATAATGATAAACTAATTAATATTTAGTGAAATGATGAAAAGAAAAGGTGTTTTCGGTTGAGTGTTGGACAAAAAGGTGTGGCCGATTTCATAATTGTTTGTTGCATGTTGTTTATTAATATAATAATACAAAAGTACAAGCTAGTTGTCCTTTAAAGGACAACTTACTTTTTAGAGTGATAAGTAGTATGGGTTTTCAAATTTTTATATCAATAAAAGTACAAAAGGCGTGCAAAAGAGGTGGCAGCATTTATTATTACTGCATATATATATATACGTACTTAGAAAGTTTTTCTGGAATGTTAAACTCGATTCAAGTGTGAATCGAGTTTGTTGTTGTGTCAATCGAGTTTTATAACATAATGCCCGAGTTTTGTCACCCTTTGATCGAGTTTTATGCCTTTGTCATTCGAGTTTCATATAGTTATAGTCGAGTTTTTTTACAACATTGCCCGAGTTTCTTGCTTCTTTAATCGAGTTTCTTTGTTTAACTGTTCGAGTTTTATGTAGTTTTATTCGAGTTTTGTGTTTCTTTATTCGAGTTTCATCCCTTAGAAATCGAGATTTGTATCTTCATCATTCGAGTTTTATACTGCATCATCCGAGAAAATCCTTTCTTTATTCGAGTTTCATCAAAGTGTCATTCGAGTTTAGGTCTTCACTTAATCGAGTTTCATTATATCATTATTCGAGTTTATTACTTCTTTCATCGAGATTCATACAACACCATTCGAGTTTATTGATTATATGATTCGAGATTCATATAACTTCATTCGAGTTTATTACTTCATTATCCGAGTTTTATATTTAGTTTAATTTTGAGTTTCATACCTTATATTTTTAGGCCAGTTGTTACAGTCTCCCCCTGTTGAAGGAATTTCGTCCCGAAATTAGCTCGTGTTCTCCTCTGCTTGGACTTTTGAGAACAGCTGGGGGTACTTCTCTCGGAATTGATCTTCGCGTTCCCAAGTAAACTCAGGACCTCGTTTAGAGTTCCATCGGACCTTTATTATTGGAATTCGACTGTGCTTGAGTTTCTTGACTTCTCGGTCCATTATTTCCTCCGGTTGCTCAATGAAATTCAACTTATCGTCTATCTCCAGCTCGTCCATGGGTATCACGAGTGATTCATCCGCCAGACATTTCTTAAGATTGGATACGTGGAAGGTATTATGAATGTTACGAAGCCCTGGGGGTAGGTCGAGTTGGTAAGCTACCGGGCCAATTCTTCTGGTGATTTTGAATGGTCCGATATAACGAGGATTGAGTTTTCCTTGTTTTCCAAAACGGATTATGCCTTTCCAAGGCGAGACTTTCAGCATCACTTGATCTCCCTCCTGGAATTCCAAATCCTTCCGTCGGATGTCTGCATAACTCTTCTGTCGATCCCGCGCAATCTTCAATCGGTTCCGAATTTGGGCTATCTTCTCTGTAGTTTCCTGGATGATCTCAGGTCCAGTAATCTGACTATCCCCTACTTCAGCCCAACAAAGAGGTGATCGACACTTTCGTCCATAGAGTGCTTCGAATGGGGCGGTCTTAATGCTCGAGTGGTAACTGTTGTTATAAGAAAACTCGACTAATGGCAGGTGTCTGTCCCAACTTTTTCCAAAGTCGATGACACATGCCCTTAGCATATCTTCCAATGTTTGAATCGTTCTTTCACTCTGACCGTCCGTTTGCGGGTGATAGGCTGTACTCATATCCAGACGCGTTTCTAGTGCTTCTTGCAATGATTGCCAGAACCTTGACGTAAATCGGCTGTCTCTGTCTGATATAATGGACACTGGTACCCCATGCCTTGAGACGACCTCCTTAAGGTAGGTTCGTGTTAACTTATCCATCTTGTCAGTCTCCTTGATTGGCAGGAAGTGTGCGGTCTTGGTCAGCCGATCCACGATCACCCAGATGGTGTCATAACCTCCAGAAGTCTTTGGCAACTTAGTGATAAAATCCATGGTGATATTTTCCCACTTCCATTGGGGTATCTCTGGCTGGACTAGCAATCCTGACGGCCTTTGATGCTCAGCCTTAACTTTTAAACATGTTAAGCGCTTGCTGACATAAGTAGCGATGTCAGCCTTCATGTTTGGCCACCAGTATGATCCTTTCAAATCGTGATACATCTTGTCCGACCCTGGATGAATAGCATATCTTGTTTTGTGCCCTTCATCCATGACCAGTTTCCTTACGCCTCCAAACTTCGGTAACCAAATTCTGCCCATGAAGTATCGGCATCCATCTGACTTAATTTCAAACTGCTTATCCATGCCTCTCAATGCTTCATTCAGCGAATTATCCTCCTTGACTGCCTCTTCTTGTGCCTCTCGGACTTGAGAGTTTAGGTTTGACTGTATAGTCATGAGCAAAGCTCGGACTCTCAATGGCTTAACCCGTTCCTTTCGGCTTAGGGCGTCAGCTACGACATTTGCTTTTCCTGGATGGTAGCGAATCTCGCAGTCATAGTCGCTAAGAAGTTCCACCCAACGTCGTTGCCTCATATTTAACTCTTTCTGATTCAGAATATGCTGGAGGCTTTTATGGTCCGTGAACACCGTGCACTTGGTTCCATACAAATAGTGCCTCCATATTTTGAGAGCAAACACCACTGCTCCCAGTTCCAGGTCATGAGTCGTATAGTTTACCTCGTGAATCTTGAGCTGTCGCGATGCATAAGCGATGACCTTGTCCCTTTGCATGAGCACACAACCTAATCCGTTGTGCGAGGCATCACAGTAGACTACAAAATTTTCAGTCCCTTCGGGTAGGGACAGAATTGGTGCACTACACAACCTCTGCTTAAGCAGCTGAAACGCCTTTTCCTGCTCTTCACCCCATACGTATTTCACATCCTTACGGGTCAACTCCGTTAAGGAACCCGCTATCTTCGAGAAGTTCTCAATGAATCGCCTATAATAACCGGCAAGTCCTAGAAATTGGCGGACTTCTGTGGGGGTTCTAGGGATTGCCCAGTTCTTTATGGCCTCGATCTTTGATGGGTCAACCTGAATTCCCTGACTGTTGATCACATGCCCAAGGAATTTTACTTCTCGCAACCAAAATTCACATTTTGAAAATTTGGCGTATAGCTGCTCTTTCTCTAACAACTCCAAGATCAACTTGAGATGTTGTTCATGCTCTTCTTTACTTCTGGAATAGATTAGGATATCGTCTATGAACACTATTACAAATTTATCCAGATATGGTTTACACACCCGATTCATGAGGTCCATAAATACGGCTGGTGCGTTGGTTAAACCGAATGGCATTACCTGGAATTCGTAATGTCCATAACGAGTTCTGAATGCCGTCTTGGGGATATCTTCTTCCCGAACTTTTACTTGATGATAACCGGAGCGCAGATCAATCTTTGAGTAGAAGCTAGATCCCTGTAGCTGGTCGAACAGGTCATCAATCCTAGGGAGAGGGTAGCGGTTCTTTACCGTTAACTTGTTTAGCTCTCGGTAGTCTATGCACATTCGGAAGGATCCGTCTTTCTTTTTAACGAACAAAACCGGAGCTCCCCAAGGTGAGGAACTTGGTCGAATGAATCCTTTATCCATCAATTCTTGCAATTGACTGGATAGTTCTTGCATCTCAGAAGGTGCGAGCCTATATGGGGCTCTTGCGACCGGTGCAGCTCCTGGCACCAAATCGATTTGAAATTCTACTTGCCTAGCTGGAGGAAGCCCAGACAAGTCTTCCGGGAATACCTTCGGGTAGTCACGTACTACTGGAATATCTTCAAGTCGTTTTTCCTTCGACTCTTTTTCTACGATCTGGACCAGCACTGCATGACAACCCTTCCTAAGACATTTTAATGTTCTTAGGCCGGATATGACATTCAATTGTCGGTTCTTCTTTTCCCCTTGGACCGTGAGGACTTTCTTCTTACTGAGTGGTATTCGCACCACTTTCTTACCACACAAAATCTCAGCCTGGTTATGTGACAACCAGTCCATACCAATCACCACATCAAAACTTCCGAGTTCTATAGGCATTAAGTCTATCTTAAAGGAGTGATCTGCTAGCTTTAGTGTGCATTCCTTAATGATACTACTTGCCTTTATTATTTTGCCATCCGCCAGTTCTATTGTATATGAGTTGTCTAAGGGAAGAGTAGTAGCATTCAACTGCTGGCTAAATTTATCAGATATAAAGCTCCTATCAGCCCCAGTATCAAAGATTACGTAAGCGTAAATATCATTTAGGAGAAACGTACTTGATACCACGTGGGGGTCCTGACGAGCGTCTCCTGCTCCCAACACAAATGCTCTCCCATGAGCTCCTCCTTCGTTCCTCAATTTCGGACATTCACTCTTGATGTGTCCAGTTGCGCCACATTCGAAACAGCCCCTCGGGTTGCTACCACTGGCACCCGGGGCTCCGGATCTACAATCTTTGGCCATATGGCCCAAACGTTTGCATTTTCCGCATTGGGTTGGACAGGGGCCAGGGTTGTGGTGGAAGGTGCATTTGGTGCAAAGAGGCTTGGTACCGGTATAGCCTCTCCTTGACTCAACTCCTGCTACATAGGCTTTAACAGTCTCGGGCTTCTTGGACTGTGAACCCGCGTTCTTCCCGGTCTTTTCTTCCCACTTTCTCTTGTGTTCCCCGGCTTTGGCTTCGTTCCTCCGGGATACTTGGTCCATAAGATTGTTGGCCATTCTGATGGCGTCCTGTATGGTGGATGGGTTGGAGGCTGTAACGTTTCCTTGTATTTGAGGAGCGAGTCCCCAAATATAGCGTTCAATCTTCTTGTATTCCGGAGTTACCATTTGCGGACATAGGATACTTAGTTCATGGAATCGGTTGGTATATCCTGCAATGTCCGTTCCTTTCATTGATAGATTCCAGAACTCCGATTCCATTTTCTGGAGTTCGTTTCTCGGACAGTACTCGTCCGTCATCATCTGTTTCAACGTGGACCACGTGAGCTGGTAGGCTTCGTCAATACCTACAGACTGGACGTAGGAATTCCACCATGTGAGAGCGCTATCTTGCAAGGTGTGAGTAGCAAATTTCACCTTGTCTCCTTCAGCGCACCCGCTGACACGATATACGGATTCTAACTTTTAAAACCAACGGATCAAACCGACTGCTCCTTCGGTTCCATTGAAATACCGGGGTTTGCAACTTAAAAACCCTTTAATCCCACAACCTTTCGTGTGAGTTTCAGTTCCTCCCGTGGTGCGACTGGCACCATCATCCCCATTGGCTGTGCTATTCCGGTTTGCCTCGTAGGTAGCTATGGCAGCAGCCACCCTTTGTGCAACAAGCTCTTCAATGTCAGCGGCATTCATTGCTCGTTTTGGCGGCATTATCTTGAAGTTTAAAGAGAATCATAGTGTAAGAAGTTGAATCTTAAAGATGCAGCATAATACTATAATCATCAAGCACAATCTCATAAATATCTTGGGGATCTTCATTAATCATTCGAAATTTTTCTTGCATTGGGGGCTGGTTATTACCCGAAAATTTTATCCTACGCTATTACACGATATTTTTCCTACCAATACAAAGGAAATGGAAAAGTACTAGGTGTGGGAGTGATCAAGGGTCTCTCCTTTTTCCATCGCACTGAGGCGCTGTGTCAGCTCCTCGATCCGGGCTTGGCTCTCGGCTAGTTGCTGCCGGAGCTCATTCAGTCCGTCCTGCTGTATAGCATGGGCGTGCTGATTGGCCCAATATATGTTGGAGTTTTGCAACTCCTCCCGCTCTAAACGAGCGGTCATCTCCCCGATATCCAGGTTAAGTGACCGAATCTGGTGGTCATGCCTGGTAGACCTTGCGATCAAAAGTGGTATGGTCTGATCGGCAGGCTCTTGGGTGAGCGATGAGACAGGTGCGGAGGATGGTCCTCCTATCTCGAAGTTTGGAGGAACTCCCTCCATCTGCCTCCATTCGCGGAGGGTCTCCGGTATCCAGGTCCATCGCCGGGCGTCTACCCGTCGGTGTGGTGTCGGGGGATTGGGTTGGGGAGTCGGAACAGGAATAGTCTCCCTTCTTGGTATGTTTACCCGTTTCCGGGGTATGTACAACATCTTTGGGCCGTTAGGGTAAGGCCTATACGGCTTATATGATGGTTCGGCCGGGTGATATGGGACGCGAGCAGGGGCCGTCGGTGGTGAGGGATCCTCTTCCTCCGTTGGCTCTTCTTCGGATTCCTCCATCGGATCTTCCGAGGGGTCCTCCTCCTCCGAGGTTTCTTCTTCTGGGAAGACTTCCGTGGCCGTGGGACTTGCGGGAGTGTATTCCTCCTCTGAGTCAGATAGAATGATAATTTCTGGATGGTTCATGGTTTCTGCTAACAAGGTTCATTTGTACTCTTTAGTTAGTTACAAAAACATTCTTAAAATCAAAAATTTTTTTATGTGCAGTTATAGTCTAGGGTACTAATGCAACCTAGTTCACTATAACTATGGCTCTGATACCAATCTGTCACACCCTGCTACCTCGGTTGGCAGCGAGACGTGACGAGTGCGGAAGCGTAACCATAATTATAACGAATGACCACTATATGGACGTTTTCGAAATATTACATCATTAAAATTTAAAAATGTAATAATATTTTACAGAATGAAAGGAATGAAGTTCGCGTAATACAGAGATTCTAATACATAATTAATGCGTCCAAAAATAATGCAGTCAAATCTCCGTTAGTTTCGAAATATGCATGCGACTCCATGAAATGCGGAAGCTTGAAAGTTGGTGTATCCGAAGGCACACTTGCCTTAATTACCTGAAAATACATGCTAAAATACGTCAACAAAATTGTTGGTGAGTTCATAGGTTTACACGAAAAGACCAGTTGTATGGACATTATCAGATGCGTTGAATTTATAAAATCATAAATTCCATGAGATGTATTACATAAACCATCATGTCACCGAAGCTTAATTAGAATGAGTTTTGCCCCGAGCAGTATTCCCATACGTAATACCGTGAGTTGAATATATATGCACCCGCCGTTAGCTAAACCACTAACCCGAGTGGGGGACATGACTCCCAATAGATCTATCCACAATATATTCGCGCTTGCAAACAAATGCAACTAACGATTTCATGATATAAGGGCGGAAATCACATATGTAATACATAATAGAATCGAGAAGTTTTTTTTGTGTCCATATAAAAACGAAGCATGTATTTCATCCCAAAACATAATAATGTGAAAAATGGGACTATGAAGACTCACCTTGTTGGTTTTTGATGATGTTTTTGGATCTGAGTTAAGCACTTGTTCGAATGGTTGAGACTCGTCCTAATATTTTTACGAGTTCGGGTCAATATCATCATAATACGTGTTTGAATATTTTATGTACTTGGGGGTGATGTATATAAATAATTTCGTAGGATTTCATATGTTGATACTGATTTGTAGTTACGTTCAAGTAATTTATTTAAAATTATAATTTGTTGTATTAATTCCGATTTACAAAAAAAATGACTTTAAGTAGTTTATTTCCAAGGATATTTTGGTGCATGCATGCATGCATACGTACATATGTATTTATATATATATATATATACGAAAATGCATACATATATGTACGAGCATGTGCATCATTACGAAAGGGTATTCATATATTTTGCATGGAAAATTTTTACGAGTATTATGAAAAACCGAATTGTAAATGAAAAATATTATATTTTTAGTAAGTATATTTAATTTTTCATGTTTTATAAATTTTTAAGGTGGAAAAATAAAGTATATAAGAAAAACTTACAAAAGTGGAAGAACACCTGAAATCAATATGGTTGGCCGATTTTTCTTTCTTTGAGAGAATATGTATGTTGGTGTGTTTTTGTGAAATGGGTTTTGTCTTCTATTTATAGAAGAAAAAAGGTTATTAAAAATAATGATAAACTAATTAATATTTAGTGAAATGATGAAAAGAAAAGGTGTTTTCAGTTGAGTGTTGGACAAAAAGGTGTGGCCGATTTCATAATTGTTTGTTGCATGTTGTTTATTAATATAATAATACAAAAGTACAAGCTAGTTGTCCTTTAAAGGACAACTTACTTTTTAGAGTGATAAGTAGTATGGGTTTTCAAATTTTTATATCAATAAAAGTACAAAAGGCGTGCAAAAGAGGTGGCAGCATTTATTATTACTGCATATATATATATATACGTACTTAGAAAGTTTTTCTGGAATGTTAAACTCGATTCAAGTGTGAATCGAGTTTGTTGTTGTGTCAATCGAGTTTTATAACATAATGCCCGAGTTTTGTCACCCTTAGATCGAGTTTTATGCCTTTGTCATTCGAGTTTCATATAGTTATAGTCGAGTTTTTTTTACAACATTGCCCGAGTTTCTTGCTTCTTTAATCGAGTTTCTTTGTTTAACTGTTCGAGTTTTATGTAGTTTTATTCGAGTTTTATGTTTCTTTATTCGAGTTTCATCCCTTAGAAATCGAGATTTGTATCTTCATCATTCGAGTTTTATACTGCATCATCCGAGAAAATCCTTTCTTTATTCGAGTTTCATCAAAGTGTCATTCGAGTTTAGGTCTTCACTTAATCGAGTTTCATTATATCATTATTCGAGTTTATTACTTCTTTCATCGAGATTCATACAACACCATTCGAGTTTATTGATTATATGATTCGAGATGCATATAACTTCATTCGAGTTTATTACTTCATTATCCGAGTTTTATATTTAGTTTAATTTTGAGTTTCATACCTTATATTTTTAGGCCAGTTGTTATAGTTATAAACTTACTTCATTAATTTCGATCTAAGTTTTATTTTATTATTCATGTAATTATATGGAATGGAAATGAATTGATTATCTGTATATAACCAAGGTTTATGAAATTACTTGATTAATGTCAACCTAAGTTTTATTTTATTATTCATGTAATTTCATAGAATGGAAATGAATTAATCATCTGTATATAACCTAGGTTTATGAAATTAATTGATTAATTTCAACCGAAGTTTTATTTTATTATTCATGTAATGTCATAGAATGAAATTGAATTGATTATCTGTAAGTAACCTAAGTTTATATACTTACTTCATTAATATCGACCTAAGTTTTATTTTATTATTCATGTAATTTCATGGAATGGAAAATAATTGATTATCTGTATATAACCTAGTTTATAAAATTACTTGATTAATTTTAATGTAGGTTTTATTCTATTATTCATGTAATTTCATAGAATGGAAATCAACTTATTATCTTTATGTAACCTAGGTTTATGAAATTACTTGATTAATTTCAACCTACGTTTTATTTTTTTATTCATGTAATTTCATGGAATGGAAATGAATTGATTATCTGTATATAACCAAGGTTTACGAAATTACTTGATTAATTTCAACCTAAGTTTTATTTTATTATTCATGTAATTTCATAGAATGTAAATCAATTGATTATCTGTATATAACCTAGGTTTATGAAATTACTTGATTAATTTCAACCTACATTTTATTTTATTATTCATGTAATTTCGTGAAATGGAAATGAATTGATTATCTGTATATAACCTACGTTTATGAAATTACTTGATTAATTTCAACCTAAGTTTTATTTTATTATTCATGTAACTCAATGGAATGTAAATAAATGGATTATCTGTATATAACCTAGGTTTATTAAATTACTTGATTAATTTCAACCTAAGTTTTATTTTGTTATACACATAATTTCATGGAATGGAAATGAATTGATTATCTGTATATAACATAGGTTTGTCAAATTATTTGATTAATTTTAACTTAAGTTTTATAATATTATTCATGTAATTTCATGGAATGGAAATGAATTGATTATCTGTATATAACTTAGGTTTATGAAATTACTTGATTAATTTCAACCTAAATTTTATTTTATTATTCATGTAATCTCATGGAATGAAATGAATTGATTATCTGTATAACCTACGTTTATGAAATTACTTGATTAATTTCAACCTAAGTTTTATTTTTATTATTCATGTAATTTCATGGAATGGAAATGAATTGATTATCTGTATATAACCTAGGTTTATAAAATTACTTGATTAATTTCAACCGAAGTTTTATTTTATTAATTTATGTAATTTCATAGAATGGAAATGAATTGATTATCTGTATATAACCTAGGTTTATAAAATTACTTGATTAATTTCAACCTAATTTTTATATTTTTATTCATGTAATTTCATGGAATGGAAATGAATTGATTATCTGTTTATAACCTAGGTTTATGAAATTACTTGATTAATTTCAACGTAAGTTTTATTTTATTATTCATGTAATTTCGTGCAATGGATATGAATTGATTATCTGTATATAACCTAGGGTTATGAAATTACTTGATTAATTTCAACCTATGTTTTATTTTGTTATTCATGTAATTTCATGGAATGGAAATGAATTGATTATCTGTATATAATCTAGGTTTATGAAATTACTTGATTAATTTCAACCTAAGTTTTATTTTATTATTCATGTAATTTCATAGAATGGAAATCAATTGATTATCTGTATATATAACCTATGTTTATGAAATTACTTGATTAATTTCAACCTACGTTTTATTTTATTATTAATGTAATTTCATGGAATGGAAATTAATTGATTATCTGTATATAACCTACGTTTATGAAATTACTTGATTAATTTCAACCTAAGTTTTATTTTATTATTCATGTAATTTCATTGAATGGAATTGAATTGATTATATGTATATAACCTAGGTTTTTGAAATTACTTGATTAATTTTAACCTAAGCTTTATTTTATTATTCATGTAATTTCATGGAATGGAAAAGAATTGATTATTTGCATATAACCTAGGTTTATGAAATTACTTGATTAATTTCAACTTATGTTTTTGTTGGGAATAATTAATAGAGATGAAACAATTATATTGTATATAATTGTAAATACTCAATAGATTAGGGGTTATATGTGTAAATACACAATACTTGTGTATTGTGTATAAATAGAAATGTATGCTACGCATGCTGCTATTGGATTGAGGAATACACATACACGGATCTGATTGAGAGAGAAAAAGTGTTGAGCAAGTCACCAAGAATATCAATGTAATATTCTCTCATCTCAATCTAATCATTCGATTTTATGTGTTGATAATAATTGTTCATATGAATTGTGTTTTATGTTGTATGAATTGCATGAAATTTGAATTCACAATTGGTATCAGAGCCTAATATGGCTGAATTTGAGTGAATTTTGAATCTGAAATCGTATTTTTTAGAACACTGTTATATTCATTTTTTTGAAAATTTAAAAATCAATTGAGGATTTTGATTCTGTGGATGAAATGATCTGAATTTTGGATCGAAGGTGTGAAATTTAAAGGCGAATCTGATGACATAAACATCAAATATTATCTCAAAACACACAGAATTTAATTGAGAAATTTCAGATTTTTTAAAAAAGTGTGTGTTCTTGAGGTTTTTGGTCAATTTTTGGTTTTTAATCGAGAATTAGCCAAAGTGATTTCACAAAAGTTGTTTCTGTTATTAAAACGAACCCTCGAAATCAATTTGAGGTCAAATCATGGATTTTTGTTGAAAAAGTTCGAATCTGATCTTGTTTTTGTTGAAAAATGATAAAACTCGGACATAACTATATTCATAGTGTCATTCGAGTTTTATAAAGAAGGCATTCGAGTTTTATTAAGAAGGCATTCGAGTTTTATAAAGAAGGCATTCGAGTTTTATAAAGAAGGCATTCGAGTTTTATGAAAGCTTTATTCGAGTTTGATGAATGCTTCATTCGAGTTTGCTGAATGCTTCATTCGAGTTTGATATATGCTTATTTCGAGTTTGATAATACATTCATCGAGTTTCATGCCTTATGATTCGAGTTTTAAGCCTTAATCATTCGAGTTTCATGTTTAATTGATCGAGTTTCAAGCTTAATTGATCGAGTTTAATACCTTCTTCATTCGAGTTTCATTCTTGTTCATTCGAGTTTCATTCTTGTTCATTCGAGTTTCATACTCAATCATTCGAGTTTTATACTTATTCATTCGAGTTTGATGATTCTTTATTCGAGTTTGAGTCTTCATCAATCGAGTTTGATTCTTATACATTCGAGTTTCATCCAATATCATTCGAGTTTTGAGTATTTGACCTTTGCTGCTTAAATTGACCATAACTTTTGACTGGAACATCGTTAGAAGGCCTACCATACGCCAAATCGAAGCTTGAAAAGAGATCTACATTTGCCGGTTCGGTAAATTTTCGGGGCCCAATTCCACTCCAGAAAAAAAGTTACGGGCATTTTTCTACAGAAAATCTAAAATTTCAACGTCAAAAAGTCATTTCAGAGCTGATTTTTCACAAGTTATCATTTTTAGATATAATTCTCAAAGTTTTATCAGAATTCACTCATTTTTCCATAAAAGATCTTGGAAGTTCATTATTCAGTAATTCATAATGGTGTTTGAACAATTTTCAAAGTCTGAGCTGATTGCCAAACTTACTGAATCTGAAAAGATTCGTAAGAACAATTACGACATTCTCGTTCAGTTAAATACTGATAAACATTTGGCGTTACGTGACGTACAAATACTGAATGAAGAAATTCAAAGCTTAAAAGAAAAACAAAACTCTGAGAGTTGTGCTCATCAATTGAAAATATCTGAATTACTTAAAGAACTTGATGAGCTGAAACAAGAAAATTTTCAGAATGCAACTCAACTGAAATATCTTTTGCCTGAAAGATCTGATCTTTACAAGAAAGTTCAGGATCTTGAAGATACACTTTGTAAGACAAAACCAACTGATCAGAATTGTATTTTAAACAAAAATGAAGAAATTTTTGCTCTTCAACAAGAGTTGTCTTTAACTAAAGATTTGATTGAGAAGGAAAGACATGAGTTCTTACTTAAAGAACAAGATTTTAAATCAAAATCTGAATTGTTTGAAGATGAAAGACAAATGTTCTTAATCAAAGAACAATCTTTTAAATCTGATTACCAATCATTTGATCATGACAGAAATTCAAATTTAGTCATTATCAAAAGTTTGGAAGATCAGATACTTCATCTTACAAAACAATTACATGTGTTTACTTCGTCAACTGAGTCAAAGGTTAAGACCCCTTCTTCAGTGTGTTTAAAATCCAATGTTGATCACTCTGGTTTGTCTTCTGAAAGTGAAGTGAATCTAACTAACTCTGCTAAGTTTGATTCTTCTTCAGATCTTAAACTTAAGTATCTGTTAAAGATACACAGCGGCAAAGATAAAATTGTTGAACAACTTCCGGTCAAGATTTACACCGGTGAATCTTCGAAGTCAAATTTTCTTAAAGTTTCTGAAAATACTGGTCATTCTAATAAGAAAACATTTTCACAGAAAAATACCAAGTATTATCAGAAACAGGCAAGAACCGGACAGTTTTTCAAAAAGAAGAGTTCGCAAAAGTCTGATCATTCAAATTCAAGTTTCTTTAGAAATTCAGATATTCAATTTTCTCATACTCAAAGAAATTTGTTTTCTGCGTTTGAAAGAGAAGCTGATAGTTATAACATGCAATGGGTACCTAAACCCAAGTACAAGTGGGTACCAAAACCTGTTTTGAAATGGGTACCCAAGAGCGCTAACAAGTCTGGATCCAAATCTGTTTGGATACCAAAGACATCTTAAATTTTGCAGGTTATAGGTTTCTTATCATTTCAGATAAGGACCCGTTCTTCATTTCAATAGGCTCTTGATTACATCAGATCAAGACCCGTGTTTCAAATCAAAATGGTTTCTAGTTAATTCAGACTAGAACCCAGACTTCAATGAACCAGAGTCAAAGGCTTTCAGTTACATCAGACTGAAACCCGAGTCTGAGAGACAAATCTTACTGGAATTCTTGCCCTGAATTCAACTCCGAAGCTGAAATTAACAAAGAGGGAGTTTTATTTTTATAATTTTTAGCTCCTGATTTCATTTCTATGAGTTGACTAACTGCGTGTGCTTATTTCCAGGGGGAGTTTCAGACATTCTTTGACGATGACATTTTTCAAAACTATGTGTGATTTTTCACGAAAATATTTGACACACACATAAAAAGAGTTTTTGAGCTGAAAAGAAATTTTTTTTATGAATCTCTGAATCTATCATTGAGATTAATTGATCTAATCTCTTTGATTTTTATAATCTCATTTCTTCTGAGATTATTTTTGTTAGAACTCTTCCAATTTATACTGGATTCTCCTGTTATCTCCCATGTGCTAATTCTTTTAAGAAAATCTTATTCTTTTCATATCATATATCAAATTTTCCATTTCATTTTGATATCTCCCAAAATTATCTGCATATCATCTCCAATACCATATAAGTTGGATTTCATCATATCTCATGACCTTTCAAAGCTGAAAATTTTTCTGCTGACTCCGATTATGCACCAATCTGAGTGATAGGCATAAATATCGCTTCTATGGTCTAACCAGAACCGGAAGACCTACCCAAGAAGCAAACCATCTATAGATTGTGCGGGTGAGGGTTCTTTAGGTTTATTAGTTGAGAAGTGTCAGTTATCACGGGGTACTGACAGGGTCGAGCAGAGATAAAATGTAAATGAGAGGGATATTGATATTGAAAGGAGATGGTGGTGCATCAGATCATGCTTTTGCTATAAAGCTGACTGAATTCATTTCTTAAAAATGAGCTGGAGGCAGCTTAGTTGAAAAATGCTGAGAGCTGAGTGTTGAGAAAGGATTTGAAGAAAATAAAATCCTACCTACACTGTGTCTGCTGGGTAATCCACATAATCTATCAAGCCCTAGGCGACTTGTTATTGAAAAAGACGTCATGGACCCAGTGACGCATGCACTTAACCCCACCAACTACTCAGTTATCTCTCAAAAGATTTCTGTTTCAATAATTATGGAGATATAACACAATTCTATCGATATATCATTTGGATATTATTGATATTGAAAGAAGGAAGACATTTGCTCCGGTGTCCCACTTCATTTGATGCACATTGTGTCTAGAGCTGATTATATACTCTTTTAGGACACATCGAGTCTGACAGTCTGCGTGACTATAAACTGCTAGTCTAAAGTGACTAAGCCGGAACAAATATGAGTGATTCTTTCATGATAAAGGATTTCACAATGACTATTTGGAAATCCTACCAGTGTTACTATCATGCCAGCGCTGAACGTAGGTCACATAGATTTTGTCTATTGTGTAAACAGGAATCCTATGTGGACCTGGACTCGTTTTCTCACAAAATGAATGTGTTTCAGTTTCCCCAAAGTTGAAAAGCTTTGTTTTTGTTCTAAAAAGATATAGTATCAATTCGAGGGGGAGTGAAATTTTTGAGGAAGAGTGAGTTAGGTTGGTTTTGTATAGGGGGAGAGGATATCAGTTTGAGAGGGAGAAAGTCAATTTGAAATATTTTGAAATTGTAATTGTTGTTGTATTTCTGCTACTGTAAACTTCAATGAATTAATGTCTCTAAAGATTTTGCATGATTTTCATTATTCTTATGATCATCATGAGGGGGAGAAAAACTAAAGTTCAGAGACAACAGTTGAGTAGATTGAAGTCAACTGAAGACAATTGCTACATCATATCAAATGAATTGATCAAGGGAGAGAATTAAAAAGCTATTCATGATTCAAGGGGGAGTGTACTTACAAGAAAATACAAGAAAAGAGAAGTTCAGAGAAGAAGATATGTGAAGATCAGAGAGAGTCAAATAAAGAAAAGAAGAAGATTCAGAGATCAGAGAAAAGAAGAATATTCACGAAAAAGTCCCTGAAATGATCTTTTATCAGAAAATTGATTTCATCTCTAAGGGGGAGATTGTTAGGGACAATATTTGTAGAGCTGAAATGAATATTACTTTTAATAATTGTGTTCATCTCTAAGGGGGAGAATGTTGGGAATAATTAATAGAGATGAAACAATTATATTGTATATAATTGTAAATACTCAATAGATTAGGGGTTATATGTGTAAATACACAATACTTGTGTATTGTGTATAAATAGAAATGTATGCTACGCATGCTGCTATTGGATTGAGGAATACACATACACGGATCTGATTGAGAGAGAAAAAGTGTTGAGCAAGTCACCAAGAATATCAATGTAATATTCTCTCATCTCAATCTAATCATTCGATTTTATGTGTTGATAATAATTGTTCATATGAATTGTGTTTTATGTTGTATGAATTGCATGAAATTTGAATTCACAGTTTTATTTATTATTCATGTAATTTCATGGAATGGAAATTGTTAGGCACAAAAAGGCCTCAGTCAAACCTGTTCTACATCTGAGGGGGAGATTTTATAATCAAACCTGTTGATACATTTGAAGGTTGAATTTAAGGCCTGTTATATGCCTTATTGAAACCTGAAAATGATTTGCAATATCAGTCTAAAGCTGTTCTATATGTTGCATGTGTTGCAACCAAGACAGTTTGTCCAAACTGCTCAGTCTGCTGATCAGGCTGGACATAAACTGTCTACGCTGCTCTACACTGTTGAGCAGCTTGGGCATTTTTAAAGTGTTCTGTTCTTTGTGAACAGAACCTGTTCTTTGTGAACAGGCTAAACACTTTATGGAATTTGTTTCCAAGTCATCATGTATTGTTTTTTGACTACAAGATCAGTTTACAAGTCGAAGACAAAGTGGAAAGCAGAACCGCTCAGCCTGCCCAAGCTGTTCTGTACATGAAGACAAAAGGTTATTTGAAAAAGGGTGACAGACCTTTTTCTTATATCAAAATAGGCCTTTACAAGGAAGAAAGACGCAAAGTTGACATTCCTAAATTAGTTAAAGGCAATGCAACAGTAGACAAAGTAAAAAGACAAAAGTTTCTGCAAGTCTGCTTTTCAGAAAAGTGCAGAAAAGTTATATTGTCTTTTCAAACAAGACTTCTCCTTTTTCATTCCGTCCAATGAAGATGTTTCTCTTAGATCCTCTAAGTGAGTATAAAAGGAAGCTTCCAAGGTCAGAAAGAAGGGTGAAGAAAGCTAAGTGCTTAAACCAAGAGTGAACGTGCAAGTGTGATCTTCATGCATGCAAGTCTTCTGTAAAACAGCATCTGTGTGTCTAAGCTGTTTTACCTAAGCTGTTCCTTAAGTCTTGTAAACACAGTGAGTGCTTCTTAGTGAGTGTATTCATTGTATACTAGTTCGAGTCTGTCTTAGACTAGTAAGCATACTGTTGTATCTGTCATCTCAGCTTGAACTCTTCCGCATTCAAGCTTGTTTGTAATTAACAATTGTTGATAATACATACAAACATTGAGAAAAAGAGTGTGTAGTTTTTAAAGTGCTGTATTCACCCCCCCTCTACAGCTTATAACTATATACTTTGGAAACCTTTCGGGACCTACAACTGGTATCAGAGCAGTTTAGAGTGTGTGTCATTCTAGATCTCTCATTCTCCCAAGTTTCCATGGACAACAGTGCTGTAAATTCTTCTTACTATGACAATGGCTCTATGGGCAAACCTCCCAAATTTAATCATCAAAACTTCTCTGGTTGGAAGTGCAGAATGATGCTCTACTTAGAGAATCTGGATGTACAACTGCCAGAGATAGTGATGGAGGGTCCCTATGTGCCAACCTCTGTCACTACTATAACTCCAGCGGTTGAAGGAGCTGCTCCTGAAATCAGGACCTTTGAGAAAGCCAAAGCTCAATGGTCTGATGAAGACAAGAGACTGGTGGCTCTGGATGTAAAGGCCAGAAACAACCTGGTCATTTCTCTCCCTGATGATGTGTTCAAGCAGGTTGAGAAAATGAAGACTGCAAAGGAGATGTGGGATACTCTGTGTACCGTCTATGATGGACCCACAATCACACTGGACAACAGGATTAACAATCTTGTTAGACAGTATGAACTCTTCTTTGCCAAACCAAAGGAGTCTCTCACTGAAACCTACACCAGGTTCACTGCTCTGGTGAATGATCTCAAAGCTGTTGGGATCACCAAGGACAGTCTTACTTTGGTGAACAAGTTTCTGGACATTTTACCTGAAGAGTGGAACTATTTCTCAACCATCCTAAGGAACTCAGGTACTATCAGAAGTATGGATCTGGTCAATCTGTATGGATCCTTACTGAATGATGAACAATCAAGGCAACAAAAATGGAATGCCTTGGAAATGTCCAGAAAAGGTACAGCCTTTGTGGCCAATGTGAGACAGTCTGTTAATCAGGTGAGTGATGTGTTCATTCAACCTGATCAACAGGATGATGAAAAGGAGGAGGTGTCAGGCGAAAAAGATGTTGCAGATCTTGCTGAACAAGATGATGAGCAAATGATAGCCATGCTTGTCAAAAGGTTCAACAAGAAAAGGTTTGGAAGAAACATGCTACAAGGAGGTTCAAGTGCTGGCAAAAAGAAGGCATTTGACAAATCCAAAGCTGAGTGCTTCAAATGTGGCAAAACTGGCCATATAGCTGCTGACTGTGTGTCAAAAGCTGTTGGTCAGTCATCCAAACCTAACAAGACTAACAAGGATGATGGCTATAGGGTTAAGTACCTTATGGCCATGGCTAAGCTGAGGAAATTGGAAAACTCTGTGTCTTCCAATCGCCAAAAGGGACTCATGGCAGAGACATGTGACTGGGAAGAATCTGATTCATCATCTGATGAAGAAGATAATCAGTGTCTGATGGCCAACTCTGATGTCCCATCAACAAGCAGTTTCAAACAGGACATGGCTGAAGCTGAAGCCTTCAGCAGCTTGGAGAACTGGAATCCTACAATGATGTATAAGGTACAAAATTTTATGGCTTACAGCTCTGAAGAAAAGATTAAAATGTTTGAATATATGCTTGTTGATCTCAAAGCTGCTGTTGAGAAGCATGATGCTTTATTATCTGAAATCTCTAAGCTTAAAGCTGATCTTAAAACTAAATCCAGTAAACTGGACAGTTTCCATAAGTTGAAAACTGAGCTTGATGAATTAAAACACGTCAACTCCATTTTACTGGAAGAAAAGAGAGAAACAGATATAAAGCATGCCAAGCTTCAAAAGATAGTTGACTCTTGGTGCCAATCTGCATAAAAAGTCAGCCATTGTATAAGTCAACAGATTCCTGCTCAAATCCAAGCCTATCTTGGAGGGGATCTTGACACAGCAGCTTCCATTGTTGAGATAAGTAATTTAAAAGAAGATTTATCCACTCTTGGTGAGCTTCCAAATACATTCATTCAAAATGTGAATGGTAAGCTAATCTCAACAAACAGGTTTGTCAGGCCTCAAAATACTGACAGCTTATGTGAACCAAGCTCAAAAGCTGATGTTGGAGTTTGTTCTCCAAAACAGCCTACTAAGTGCTCTGCTAGCTCACATAAGCAAAAGAAAGGAAAACATGCTCAAACTGAAGCTGTGGATGCTAAACCTGTTGACAAAACAGGTTCTGAGTCCAAAGCTGTTGGTAAAAAGCATGTTAATCCTTTTGATGCTAAACATTTTGAGAATAAGTTTCCAAAAAGTAAGCAGCCTGTTTTCAACAAGGGTAAGTCTCAGGTTGAAAACAAAACTGCTGTGATTTCAAATAAGTTTTCAAATCAGAGTGGTAAATTGGTTTTAAATGAAAATAAGTTTTTCAAAACCAAACACAGTGAGTATGCTGATAGGCAGCATAAATCACAACTCAGTAGGGGCAAAGGCAAAGCCATTGCTCAAACTGAGACAACTGGGAATAAGTTTCCCAAACCTGTGGAAGCTCAAAAGCCAATTAAGCTTCCTGTCTTTGACATCTGTCCTCCCAAAAAGAGGAAAGAAGAGACAGTCAAAGCTGTGGCCATTGAACTTACCACACAAGCTGTTGATTCTACAAAGAATGCTAAACCTGCTGAAAGAATCAACAAAAACAGATCAGAATGTGTTTCTGAAGGACCTTCTTCCAGAAGTACTAAAAAGAGAAAATGTTACAAGTGTGGGAAGAAGACACATCTGGCCAAGGACTGTCCTGAACCTGAGGACATGAGGCCTGTTGACTCTGCTGTTTCCCTCACAGCTGTTACAAGCAGTGGTGGAAATGTCATAGTCACTGAGGATGGTATTCAAGCTGATACCATTCAAATAGGGAATATTAGTGTGGACATTCCAAATCCATCAACAAATGTTGATGAAGTAGGAGAACTCATCTGTGTGATGAGTTCCCCTAAAAATAACTAATAATTCTCTTTTCACTCTGCAGGAAAAACAACCTTCCCAGGTTTGGTACTTGGACAGTGGCTGCTCAGGGCACATGACAGGCTGTAAAGAATTGCTGAGTGATCTCAGGCCTGAAAAAGGGCCAAAAGTCACCTTTGGTGACAATGTGCAGGGATCCACTGAGGGATATGGAACTCTTAAAGCTGGTGCTGCAGTGTTCAAAAGGGTAGCCTATGTGGTTGGGCTAAAACATAACCTTGTTAGCATAAGCCAACTGTGTGATGCTGGCTACAAGGTTAACTTTGATGAGCACCTGAGTTACATATTGGATTCCCAAGGCAAAGTTGTGCTGTGTGCTCAACGAAAGAAAGGTGTATATGTTGTGGATATGCATTCTGCTGATCCCACAACTGAAACCTGTTTTCTCACAAGAACCAACGCTGATCTAAACTGGTTATGGCACAGAAGACTGTCACATCTGAACTTCAAGAACATCAACAAACTCTGTAAGAAAGAGTTGGTGACAGGTTTGCCTTCTATGACTTTTGCCAAAGATAGATTATGCACAGCTTGTGAGAAAGGCAAGCAGAGAAAAACATCTTTTAAATCCAAACACAATTTCTCTATTGATACTCCACTCTTCTTAATCCATATGGACTTGTTTGGACCTATTAATGTCCCAAGTCTAGGAGGAAGAAGATACACTCTTGTAATGGTTGATGAGTTCTCCAGGTACACATGGGTGATCTTTCTGAAGAGCAAAGGAGAGGCTGCGAGAGAAATTATTGGATTTGTTAAAAAGATGGAAATGCTGAACTCTGCCCAAGTAAAGCAGCTTAGAAGTGATCATGGTACTGAATTCAGAAACAGTACTCTTGAAGACTTCTGTGAAGAGAAAGGTATCAGTCAAAACTTTTCAGCAGTAAGAACTCCTCAACAAAATGGAGTTGCTGAAAGGAGAAACCGAACTCTCATTGAAGCTGCCAGAACCATGCTGTGTGCATCAGGTTTGCCTTCATCATTTTGGGCTGAAGCTGTGAACACTGCCTGCTTCACTCAAAACAGATCCTTAGTGGTGAAAAGGTTCAACAAAACTCCCTATGAGCTGCACAAAGGGAGAAAGCCAAATGTCAGTTACTTCCATGTGTTTGGATGTCCCTGTTTCATTCTGAATCAAAGGGACCAGCTGTCGAAATTTGAACCCAAAGCTGATGAAGGTGTGTTTGTTGGCTACTCTTCTATCTCCAAAGCCTACAGAGTATACAACAACAAAAGAAAGGTGATAGATGAATCTATCAATGTCACCTTTGAAGAGTCCAAGAATGCCTCCACCAAAGCTGTTCCTGAATCAGTTTCAGGAGACCTCAACTTTGATGATCTGATGCATTCAATTCAATGAAGAGGACTCAAAAGCTTCCACTACACCCAGTGTGGAACCTGTTAATCATGATGGACATGATGATGATTATGTCAATACACCCTGTGTGAATAAATGTACTGACTTAATTACAACTGCATGTCCAGAACCTATCAATGCTGATTTTCCCAGTTCCTCTGCTGATATGTTCAACAGTGGTCAGACATGTTCAACAAGTGAACAGGCTCAAGACAACAGTGTGTCTGAAAATCTTGAGAGCTGTTCAACAGGACCTGCTGAAGATGTTAACAACTCAGGTAAATCATCATTGAAAAATGATCCTAAGTGGATCAGGTGTCACCCCAATGATCAAATAATTGGTGACATCAACAAAGGGATACAAACTCGGTGGGACAGCTTAGGGAACTTTTGTATGTTCTCTAGTTTTGTTTCACTGATGGAGCCAAAGAAGGTTGATGAAGCATTAAAAGATGCCAATTGGATCACTGCCATGCAAGAAGAACTCAATCAGTTTGAGAGAAACAAAGTATGGAAGCTGGTCCCTGCTCCTAAAGGAAAAACTATAATTGGCACAAAATGGGTTTTCAGGAACAAGATGGACGAGCAAGGTCATGTCATTAGAAATAAGGCAAGACTGGTTGCTCAGGGCTACAGACAGGAGGAAGGCATTGACTATGATGAAACATTTGCTCCTGTGGCCAGGCTAGAAGCAATTCGTTTGTATCTAGCCTACGCTGCTCATAAGAGCATAAAGGTATTTCAAATGGATGTGAAGAGTGCATTTTTGAATGGGAAGCTGCAAGAAGAAGTATATGTCAAGCAGCCTCCAGGTTTTGAAAATGAACAACACCCAGGTTTTGTCTATAAGTTGGACAAAGCTCTCTATGGTCTCAAACAAGCCCCTAGAGCCTGGTATGACACTCTTACTGAATTCCTTATGAGCAATGGGTACTCCAGAGGTAAAGTGGATACCACATTGTTCATAAAGAAGGTGAAGTCTGATATTATGCTTGTTCAAATTTATGTGGATGACATAATATTTGGTTCTACTAATGAGCAACTATGCAAGAATTTTTCATTACTCATGAAATCTAAATATGAAATGAGTATGATGGGAGAACTAACTTTCTTTTTAGGATTACAGGTTAAACAAACCTCAACTGGAATTTTTATAAATCAAAGAAAGTACACTTTAGATCTTTTGAAAAAGTTCAAATTTGATCAAAGTTCTCCTATTAAAACCCCAATGGCAACCAATGTAAAATTGGATGCTGATGCCAGTGGCAAAGCTGTTTCAGTAACAGCTTACAGAGGCATGATTGGGAGCTTGCTATACTTGACTGCTAGTAGACCTGATATTATGTTTGCCACCTGTTTATGTGCTAGGTTCCAAGCTGATCCAAAGGAATCACATCTAGCAGCTGTTAAAAGAATCTTCAGATACCTGAAGGGTACTCCAGGTTTGGGTCTTTGGTATCCCAAAGACTCAAGTCTTGAACTAACAGGCTATTCAGATTCTGATTTTGCAGGCTGCAGGTTAGATAGGAAAAGCACAACAGGTGGATGTCAACTCCTTGGTGGAAAGTTGATCAGTTGGAGTAGCAAGAAGCAGAACTCAGTGTCCACTTCTACTGCTGAAGCTGAATACATTGCTGCTGGAAGCTGCTGTGGGCAGATTCTGTGGATGCAGCATCAGCTTGAAGACTATGGGCTTGTGTATAGGAAAACTCCTATTCTGTGTGATAACACAAGTGCCATAGCCATCTCCAACAATCCAGTATTTCACTCAAGAACAAAGCATATTGAAGTCAGACATCACTTCATCAGGGATCACATCCAAAAAGGTAATGTGGAGGTAAGTTTTATTTCCACAAATGAACAGCTTGCAGACATTTTCACCAAACCTCTGGATGAAACAAGGTTTAATTACCTTGTCAGCAAGCTGGGCATGTTAAACAAGAGTGACTAAGTGTCTCTCAAAGGTCTAATAATTTGTATGTTTCACACTGCTCAAGTTTCTCTGAACAGCTTAGACAGAACAGGTTATACATGTTCTGTACTTAGTCATTTGTCTGAAAAACTTGAACAGCTTGAGCATACAACAGGCTGAACAAAAACAGTTTAACCTGTTTATTCGTCCAGCCTGCTCTGATGGTTCAGTCTTCAACCTGTTCACTTCTTCACACTATAACCTGTTCATCTATTGAACTCAACCTGTTCTCACAAAGGAGAGCAGGCTGAAGGAACAGTTTGAAGGAAGAACAGCTTGAAGACTGAGAACCTTGTTGACCCTGATCATCACAGGTTTGACCATCAGCGTAGACCAGCAGTTTAATTACCTTTCTTCATAATTAAGTTTCTTAAATTATGTTTTATTTAACTTAATTACTGCGGATAATGTGTGTTACGTGTGTTAGTGATCAAAAAGGTCAAGTGGTCTGACAATGTTTCTGACATGGACAACCGTTCCGTTTTCCGTTAACAAACATTTCAAATCAAACCGCCCAAATCTTTTCTCTCTCATACACACGACCATTCAAAATCCTATAAATACCAACATACTGTTTCATCTTCGTCTTCCTCATCATTTCCAGAAATCCTCAAGAACCCTAAAATCGACTAAGTGTCTTTTGCTTCCCCAAACCTTCAAAATACCCAAATGGCTCACAGACCTAATCCCTTTCTGCCAGTTTTCGTTGGTGAGGATGTTGTTAAACATCCTTCTGTCACCACGATGCTGACCCTGAAACCCACCAACTACATAGCAAACCTCACAATCCCCAAAAACTATGTGGGGAAGGGTTACGATCGAATGGTGGAATTTCTGCAAGTTCATCCGTTGAACTATGCACTGACTGCATCTCCTGGTGTCCTGTACCAGGAGATGGTATACGAGTTCTGGTACACCTGCTCCTACAATCCAAACACTAAGGTTATCAGAGGTACTATTCTCAATGGGACTCAAACCATTGAGATTACAGTCGATCTTTTGAGGGAAGTTCTTCATCTTCCAGTGGCTGAGAACTATGATCTCCCTCAGCCTGAAAATGAGCAAATGGGCAATCTGCTACGCTTCTGTGGTGTGGCAGAACCCAAGGTTGGAGCTACTCTGTACAGGAAGGAGCTGTCACCCACTTACAGCTTCTTATTTGCCTCTGTGGTAATGGCATTCAGCAGCAAGGTTGGTTCCTTTGACCAACTTAGTAGAGATGAAGTGCCTATAGTCCTTCAGCTGGTGGATGGGACTACACTTGACATGGCTCAATGGATTTTCTTGCACATGAGAAACCTGGTGCAGCAAGAACCAAGACCAGCTGCTGTCCGATATCCCAGGTTCCTCAGTCTCATCTTCTGCCATGTCTGTGGTGAGCATTTATATCATTCTCAACCTCTACTTAAAACTGCTGCCTTCCCTGTCATAGGGAATAGAGTGTTTCATACTCCTGTACTGGAAAATGAGCCTCCTCTCTCAACACCAATGAGGAGGCTGTTGGGTTTAGTGGAAGGACCCTCTGCTGTGAGGGTGGATCCAGTCACTGCTGCTCCCACTGGAAAATCCAAAGCCAGGTCCAAGCTTGTGAAAAGGACCATGGCAGCTGAAGCTGGGCCTGCTAAAAAGAAGGCCAAAACAGCTCAGGCTGAGTCTGCTCCCTTAGCCTCTGTGGCTGAGGAAGAGCAGATTCCTCACCCTGGCTCATCTGTTGAGCCTGAAGCCTTAGTGGCTGGTGCCTCTGTGGCACAAGAGACTATGGAACAGTCCAGCCCCACTGTTCCTGACCCAGTCTCACATCCAGTCCAAACAGATCCTCTCTCCTCTCCACAATCACCCACATCATCCATCCGTTACCAAAGAAAATCAATAGCCAAAAAGAAACCAGCCCAGAAAACCACCTCCTCTGTTCCCTCTCAACAGGGTTCAGTTGTAAAAGAAGCAACCCCAGCTGCCTCTCCTATTTTGGGAGAAGGTTCAGCTCATTTGGAGCCTGCTTCACTCCAACCTGAGTCTCCCTTGAGTCAGCCTAGACCCTCTGGTTCCTCCCAACAGGAACCAGTTGTACAAATGGAGATACCCACATCAACTATCCCAGCCTCCCAACAGGCTGAGGATATTGAAAGACAGGAGCCCTCTCCACTCCACACTGAGTCCACACTGTCCCCCACTCATATCTCCTTACACCCTGAGTCTGCACGAGGTGCCCACGCTGCTGATATAGACCAATCAGCAGCTCAGCCTCAAACTTCTGTTCCCCATGATTCAGCTGTTCAACACCAAACAGCTGCTGAGGGACCAACAACACAAGCTGATGAACCTCAGGGATCATACCATCCCTCTGGTGAGGCTGCTCCCTCAATGCAAATTCCATCAGCAGGTTTCACCACTGCTGATGTTGAAATGCATATCCCATCTCCCCATGATGAGGTGCCTTTAGACCAAGGCACTGCAGAGGGAACCACCACTGGTCTTCATGAGGGTGCTGCAACACAAGCAGCATCTGAGAGGCCCCAAACATCATCCCTTCTCCTAATGATGCAGCTACAGCCGCTGCTGAAGGACCCCTTGATCCCTCTAACCTGGGCCACCTTACTTTTGCCCAGGCTATGGAACTATTGTCCAAAGTTTCTCTTCCTTCTCCCTCTCATCCTCAAACACCAGCCTCATCATCATCTTCTCCATCTACTCACTCCAAACAGTCCACCCATACACCACCATCTCCCAAAGACCTGCCTTTGAAGGATCAGCTTTCATTGCTGACCAACAAAGTTGGTTCTTTGGAACATACCATGCACTCCCTACCATCAATAATCTCAGACTCTGTGTCTGAGCAGCTCAAAGGATTCTTTGATACGTTTAAAGAATCCTTCCCAGTTACTCCACAAGCTGACCACTCTCCACAGCTGCTTGCACTCACTGCACAGCTGCAAAATGTATCCAACTCTCTCTCCTCTATCCTCTCCTTACAGCAGGACTCTGTGTCCTCTATGACAGCCATTTCTCAACAGCTGTCCTCTCTTCTCACTTCTTGCAACACTACCCTTCCTTCAACATTGGCCAGCCTGAACACTCTTATGGGCTCTCTATCAAATTCTGTGTCATCAAACCTTGCTGATGTGCAAGATTCTCTTGAACTTCATCTTGCACAGCTCCAAAGTTTGTTGTTCACAGCTTCTGATAGAGACAATATTGTTAAGCTGACCACTTTTGCTGATTCCCAAGCTTCTTCTCTTCAAAACTGTCTTTCCCAACTTGGTGAGGTGAAGGATAACTTGGCTTACTTAGTGAACAGCCTTGTTGGTCCTAAACCTTCCAAAACTGCTGGCAAGCCTGCTGACTTTGTGTCTTCAGGCAGACCAGGGGTTGAAGTCGCTGCCTCATCTCCTTCAAAGGGGGAGAAATCATCTGCCTCGAAGACTAAGTCTAAGGGGGAGAAGATTCCCTCTCCTAAGGAGATACCAGTGTCTGCAACCCAAACTGATCAACCAGCAGAAACAGGTGCAGCTGAAGGTCTTTCTCAAGCTGCTATGCCTACTCAGGCTGGCTCTCCAAACCCTGCTCAGACTAAGGGGGAGGAAGTCATTCCTGAGGACAGGCCTAGCAGCAAAAGGAGGCACCTTATCCTAGAAGAAGAAGAAGAAGAAGAAGAAACTTCTGAAGCTGCTGTCACTAAAGCAGCAGCTAAAGGCAAAGAAAAGGCAGCTGAGGATCCTATTGAGCAGAATCAGGCAGAAACACAGTTTCACAAAGCCAGAGCCAAAGAGATGGGCCTCCCTATGCACAAGTACTTTGAGTTTAGGGAAGAACAGCTTAAGGCTCTGGAAGAGTTAAGAAAAGAAGAACAATCTGCCAAAGCTGCTAAGTCTCTTGCCCTCCAAGAAGCAAAGAAAATAAAAATGTCTACCTTGGAGGTGCAAAAGAAAATAATGGAAGCTGCCAAGAAATCAGCAGGAGAAAAGGAAGTGGAAAAAGGTACTCAGGTCTCAGTGACCAAATCAACAGTACCTTCTGCCAGAGCCAAATTCCATTTTGACAACTTGGCCAAAAAGAAATTTCATGATGTTGCTACTAGAAGGCTGGCCAAGGAAGGAATTGTCAAAGCTGTTCCCATATCAAGAAAAGGCACTCAGTGGAAACTTCAGATCACAAGGATGGGTGCAACAGGCCCTGAATTGGAATCATATGATCACGCTGATGTGGCTCAAATGGGTTACAGGGAATGGGTGGAACTGGCAGTTGCCCTGAGCCAGTCTAAGTCAGAAACGGCTAAGACTATCAGGGCATACATCAAGAAGCTGATGGAAAGAGTAAAGGAGCTGGGCCTGATTCCAAAAGAAATAAGTGAAGGTGTCTCTGTGACACATCCAAAGATAAAGGCCAGGAGAACAAAGAGGGATACAGAGCTGGAAGAACTCCTTATGATGATTAAACAAGGAGATTATGCTGTGGAAATTAAAGGAGTTGACCACAGCCTGCCTAAAGGAGTTGAATTTGAAGATGGCAAAGTGATTGAAGAGCCTGAGTTAGGGGCATTTTTTGTAGATCCCTTATCTCAGAAGAAATGTTTTCAAAGAGCTTCTGACCTACACAAAGTTGGTCTTAAGCAGCTTGCAGCCTTCAGGATTGCCACCTCCTTCAGTCAGTCCAGCCAATGGAGAGCAGCTGTCTGGGAAGAGCTGAAAGGTTTTTATGACAGAGGTGAGCTCCAAAGTTCTAACTTTATGTTTCTTACAGCTGAACTTGAAGAACATGAAGAAACAAGGGAAGAACTTGTAAAAAGATTCAAAGAAGGGATGCCACCTCCTGTCGAATGAAGACCACCTGCCATCTGGGTAGGTGAAGAATGGAAGCTGTCCATCAGTTGGACAGGCTTGCCATTATTTGCTCCCAAATCAAACAGTCCAAACATTTTGTACATTAGTTGTACACTCTGTACATTAGTTGTACATTCTGTACATTAGTTGTACATTTTTACATAAGTTGTAATTTCTGATTTTACATTAGTTGTAAAATACATTAGCACATTAGTTGTACTTTTGTAAGAACATATGTTGTTCAAGTATAGTCAAGAATCAGTGTATATATAAACTGATCTTTTACTTTACTGTAATGTTGTAATTTTATTTCAGCAAATGTACTGTAAAAATAAATAGTGATTTTTGACAAAACCAGCTTGGACTGGTTATTGCAAATAGGGGGAGATTGTTAGGCACAAAAAGGCCTCAGTCAAACCTGTTCTATATCTGAGGGGGAGATTTTATAATCAAACCTGTTGATGCATTTGAAGGTTGAATTTAAGGCCTGTTATATGCCTTATTGAAACCTGAAAATGATTTGCAATATCAGTCTAAAGCTGTTCTATATGTTGCATGTGTTGCAACCAAGACAGTTTGTCCAAGCTGCTCAGTCTGCTGATCAGGCTGGACATAAACCGTCTACGCTGCTCTACACTGTTGAGCAGCTTGGGCATTTTTAAAGTGTTCTGTTCTTTGTGAACAGAACCTGTTCTTTGTGAACAGGCTAAACACTTTATGGAATTTGTTTCCAAGTCATCATGTATTGTTTTTACTACAAGATCAGTTTACAAGTCGAAGACAAAGTGGAAAGCAGAACCGCTCAGCCTGCCCAAGCTGTTCTGTTACATGAAGACAAAAAGGATATTTGAAAAAGGGTGACAGACCTTTTTCTTATATCAAAATAGGCCTTTACAAGGAAGAAAGACGCAAAGTTGACATTCCTAAAATGGTTAAAGGCAATGCAACAGTAGAAAGTAAAAAGACAAAAGTTCTGCATGTCTGCTTTTCAGAAAAGTGCAGAAAAGTTATATTGTCTTTTCAAACAAGACTTCTCCTTTTTCATTCCGTCCAATGAAGATGTTTCTCTTAGATCCTCTAAGTGAGTATAAAAGGAAGCTTCCAAGGTCAGAAAGAATGTGAAGAAAGCTAAGTGCTTAAACCAAGAGTGAACGTGCAAGTGTGATCTTCATGCATGCAAGTCTTCTGTAAACCAGCATCTGTGTGTCTAAGCTGATTTACCTAAGCTGTTCCTTGAGTCTTGTAAAATACAGTGAGTGCATCTTAGTGAGTGTGTTCATTGTAATCTAGTTTGAGTCTGTCTTAGACTAGTAAGCATACTGTTGTATTCTGTCATCTCAGCTTGAACCATTCCGCATTCAAGCTTGTTTGTAATTAACAATTGTTGATAATACATACAAACATTGAGAAAAAGAGTGTGTAGTTTTTAAAGTGCTGTATTCACCCCCCCTCTACAGCTTATAACTATATACTTTGGGAACCTTTCGGGACCTACAACTGGTATCAGAGCAGTTTAGAGTGTGTGTCATTCTAGATCTCTCATTCTCCCAAGTTTCCATGGACAACAGTGCTGCAAATTCTTCTTACTATGACAATGGCTCTATGGGCAAACCTCCCAAATTTAATCATCAAAACTTCTCTGGTTGGAAGTGCAGAATGATGCTCTACTTAGAGAATCTGGATGTACAACTGCCAGAGATAGTGATGGAGGGTCCCTATGTGCCAACCTCTGTCACTACTATAACTCCAGCGGTTGAAGGAGCTGCTCCTGAAATCAGGACCTTTGAGAAAGCCAAAGCTCAATGGTCTGATGAAGACAAGAGACTGGTGGCTCTGGATGCAAAGGCCAGAAACAACCTGGTCATTTCTCTCCCTGATGATGTGTTCAAGCAGGTGGAGAAAATGAAGACAGCAAAGGAGATGTGGGATACTTTGGTCTGTTCAAAGTAGTCTTCATAAAAATTCTCGAACAGTTTATTTAAATCATTATTTCTTGCACTCTGTTCAAATGACTTCATAGAAGTCGGCTGGTTAAGATCGGGTCCTGTTAGGTATGATCAGAAGCCATTACAACGCCTTCATCGAATTTAACATTGACGCTTTCATTAGCTGTCTTTGTCCTGTTATTGTAGACTCGGAAGGCTACATACTCTTTTGAATAGCCAATGAAGATGCCTTCATCCGCTTTTTGACTAAACTTCCCCAAATTGTCTTTGTCGTTTAAGATAAAACACCTGCATCCAAAGACATGAAAAAATTTGACATTAGGGACTCGTTTATTTATTAATTCATACGGAGTCTTTCCGAATCTCTTGTTGATTATTGATCTATTCAGCGTAAAACAAGCCATTGACGTGGAGTGCGAGCTGCTGAGAATTGATGAGTTATTCCCATAAAATTTAAAAACGTCTCAAGTGATTTGTTCTTGAATTCTGTCCCATTATCTGATCTAATGGTTTGAACTGAAAGTTGCAACTTGACTTGAATTCTGCGAATGAAGTCGATTATGATATCGGTAGCATCAGACTTTGATCGCAGGAAGAATACCCATGTGTATCTAGAGTAATTATCAACTATTACCAACACATATCTCTTTTTGTTTACGCTCTGTACTCGCATTGGCCCACACAAGTCCATATGAAGAAGTTCCAATGCTCTCGTTGAAGAGTGTTCAACTTTTGACTTGTGAGACGCTCTAACCATCTTTCCTTTTTTACAGGCTGCACACAACTGCTCTTTTTGAAATCTGAGAGTTGGAAGTCCTTTGACTAACCCACCTTTTGCAAGAACTCTTTGAAATTCAAGTGCGAAACACGGCGATGCCATAGTCAAGATACTTTAGATGTTGCTTTGGATAATAAGAAAACATCTTTCTTCAGATTTATTGAGGCTAGGTCTATCGAGTACAAATTTGTTTTTCTATTTCCTGCAAGTATCTCCTTCCCTTCTCAAGATCTAATGCTTCACCGATTCGCTTTAAAATTGACATCTAATCCTTTGTCGCATAGTTGTCCAATGCTGAATAGATTGTGACCTAGACCGTCAACGTAGAAGACTTTTTGTATCGTGATCTTGTCGTACTCAAGACTCCCATATCCTTTGATTGGACAGAATTGATCATTTCCGAAACAAACCGTCCCACAGAACTTATCAACAAAGTTTGTGAGAGTTTCTCTCTATCCGGTCATATGCTTTGAGCAGCCGGAGTCAAGGTACCACACATGATTTACCTATAAGACGAAAGAAAACGTGAGGTACCCACTTATAGTTGGGTACTTTGGAATTCGGTAAATCATGTGGTTTGTTATTATTATTTTCATCAGATAGTGCCTTTAATTTAGGACCCATCTTTTAACAGTACGTTTAGGTATCCATTTTTGTACAGTTCGATGTGGAACTGATTTTGAAATATGCAACTTTGGAACCTTTTCGTGTTTAAAAGAAGGAACCTTTTTCTTTGGTAACCGAACGAACTTATCAGATTTAGCATTGCATTGGATGACAACGAGCAGAATTTAAAGCAAGTAAATTAGTTCGAGAGTATTTATTACATCGTTTATCAGTAAATTTATTACAAACAGAATTATCAAATTGACTAATCCTATTAGTAACAAGACTTTCTTTGACTCTCCACTCTTGTCTTAAACTCATGTTTTTCATTTCTCGTTGCTTCTTGCGCCATTCTTTCTTCCGAGAATTTTTCACAATATTATCTGACATAATAGAAACACGAGAATTAGTCGTTTTAGAAATATGTTTATCCTGTGAAATTCTCTTACCTTTGGAGGTATGTACCTTCTGTGCAATAGAATCCTTTGAAGAAGATGTTTCACATTTTTCATATGTAGGAGTCACAAAATGAACTTTTGTTTTCTCCTTTTTCAGTTGTAAAACTGGTGAATTTTCTGATGTATCTTTAGAATCTGTAGATATTATTTTCAGAATACTAACAGGTTCTTTAGGTTTTTCAATTTGTTTGTCATGTAATGGTTTAACAAATTCATCTATTTTGATAAACATTTCTTCTAATGAGTTAAAGTCTGAGTTCATATACTGATCAAAATCTTGTTCAGAATTAATAGAATCAAATTGAATTGAAGGTTTTTGATCTGATTAAGATTTGTTTTCAGGCTGATTTTGCAGCTTTAATTCCAAAGATTTAATTTCAGCCTTAAGATTTTGATTTTCAGTCTCAAAAGTTTTGATTTTCAATTCAAGATCAGAGTTTATCTTCTCAAGAATTGAATTTGGTAAATATGGCTTTTGAGAATGGTTAGTATGTTTAGATAAATCTTTATCAGAATAAGTCTGAATATACTCCTCATAAATGCAAGAATTTTGATAAGATCCATTTAATCTGTTATAATCGACAGTATTCTGCATTTCATCAGATCTCAACCTTTTTGAATCTTCACTTGATTCTATTTCATCCGAAGCTTTCATAAAAATCATTTTTTATCCTAAATTCATGAATCTGACATCATATAAAGTAGGTGAATTTGAAATTGATTTTGTCAGATATTTAGGATTAGTCCAACCTATACCTAATTTAGAATTGTAAAATTCAGTATCTTTAGGTTGATTTAAATATATCGTTTGATCTGTTAACCTCGTTTTATAAACTCATCTTCCAAAGATTTAATTTTTTCGTAAAGTTTTGTTCTTTCATCAAATATGGCATGATATTTCACATAATAACTTGATGCTTCTAATTCAGCTAAATTCAGTTTTTCTGTTTGGTTAGATATATTGCTATTCAGTTTCTGCATTTGACTTTGAAGATCATTTGCTTTATCTTGTAGATCTGATACAGCTCATAACGCTAATGCCTTATCCTTGGAAAAATCTAATACTAACTCATGTTATTGACTTAATTTGTTTTCCAAGTGAACATTTTTCTTTTCAGCTTTTAAAGATTTTTCAAATTTCTTTAACATGTAAGCCATTTGCGTCAGTTTTTGTTCTAGCATACAGGAGTCATCATTTTTAGAATCAGAGTTAGTTTGTACCTCAGGTGTCTCTGAACTCTCTGATGTATCTGAATCTGAGTCATCATTTTTCTTATCCTTGCTGCAGCCATCATCTCCTGTTGCCATCAGTGCTAGCTCTTCAGTTAGTTCCTTATCATCATCAGACTCTTCTTTCTCTTCATTCTCCTCATCCGTCAAACCCACCAAAACTTCATCTTTAGATATCATCGCAGACTCACTAAGTTCTGAATCATTAAAAACTTCAGACTTTAGACAGATGTCTGCATCTTCATCTAAAATATCTTCGTCTTCAGATAATTGGAGCCAGTGATCATCTTCAGCCATTAAAGCTTTGTCGGCCTCCTTTTCCTTTGCTAGCAGCGCCTTACGAGTGTAGTATTCTAAATTTTTAAATACAAAAAATCTATATTCTCTCGCATAATGTCCTGGCTTGCCACAGTTGTAGCACTTTTGCTCAGAGTCCTTCTTGGCTGACTTTTAAGATTTGTCATATTTGTCTGCTTTCTTACCATTGCTCTCTCCGGATTTATCATATCTGTCCTTCTTATCAAACTTCCGTGAGCCTGTTTTGTACCTCATCTTGTTGTTGGTTGGTTTCCGATAAAACTTCTTCTGAAATGCCTTCGGTAGTAAGGCCATTTGTTTCTTCATCTCTTCAATTTCAGAATCAGTTGAGGAATCTGATGAGTCTGAATCTGATGAACTGCTGCTCACTACTACTCGTTTCTCCTTTTTTAGCTTGTATTTGTACTTCTTGTCTGCCAACAAAGCTAAAGGATCAACATCAGCTTTCTTCTTTGTGGACATCTTCCTTAAAACAACTTCCTGATAGTTGTTAAGGTTTTCAAATACCATGTGAAAGTCCATGTCCTCAATATCTTTGGTTTGCTGAATTATCATTGCGTACTTTTCCCACTCCGGATTTAGTACGTTCAGGAATTTGACATTGATGTCTAAATTTGACTTTGTGACACTATTCCTCTTCATTTCACTGACCAGACTGACAAACCTCAAATATTTACTCTCCAACAGTTCCCTTTCTGTTGCTCTGAAGTTCTCAAACGTCATTAGACTATTTCGGGCTCTATTTGTTGCAGCTCTGTCTGAACCCCTCCTCAACTTACAAACCTCATCCCAGATGGATTTGGATGTTTTGGCATCTGTGAGACAGGTATATATGTAATTTGGTATAGATATCAACAACAGTTTTCTAGCTGTCTTGTCCCCCAGTTTTCTACGCTTTTGTGCTTCAGTTAGGTTTGTGACCTCAACGGTTCTTTCAGGTATTGGAGGGTTGCCGGTGGGTACAACAGGTATTGTCTCAAGAAACACAGTTGATCCGTCATTGAGTGACTTCAACATCTCATCAGACAGGTCATGAAAACTAATAAACTGAAGAAATCTTTCCCTCCATTGTACATATTCACCTCTGTACAGAATTGGAGGTTTTGTTTCCTACCCCATGGCTAGTGCATCTTTAGATATTTTGACTGAATAACAGGAATCTTCCAAGATCTTTTAGATGAAAATTTGATTGTATTTGAAAAATTGATCTAACTTGAATGTAAGTTGATCAAACTCGAATGAGTATAGAATGAAACTCGATCAATGAACAAGAAAACTCGAACATAGAATGGAATCAACTCGAATTGTATAGATTTAAACTCGAATCCAGAAAAAATCAATCAACAAATTAATAAGACAACTCGAATGCAAAGAATTGTCAACTCGAATGAATCCTCTGTGAAACTAGAATCAAATGAGAGTAAACTCGAATCAAATGATAGTAAACTCAAATGAAATTGACTGATGATTGATTAAACTCGAATTGAACTTGTTTAAAACTTGATTTAAATTGAAATCCAGCTAAATTGTTTTATAAAACTCGAATACAACTTGCTGCCAACTCGAATTGAATAGAGGTCAACTCGAGTGATACTTCTATTAAACTCGATTAGATCTTTAGTTCAACTCGATTGAATCTATGATTCAACTCGAATAGAACTTCAGTTCAACTCGATTGATCTTTCAAGACAACTCGATTTAAATGATAAGTCAACTCGATTGAACTTATCAGTCAACTCGATTATAACACTTTTCAACTCGATTGAAGTATGAACAATGTAATATTCGAGTGTTATAAGTTTTCTGATATTCCAATTCCAGAATTTAATATTTTTCACTAAAAATGCTTCAATTGATTCCAAATTGAAATAGAAGGTAAGGTTTTTAATATCAAACACTTTTTCTGAAAACACTTTGGATAAAATCAGATTAAACACATTGTTTTTCACAAGAACAGTGAAGAACAAAGGGTTTTTCAAAATTTCAGAAAAAACAATGAATCTTCTCAGGTGTTTTGAATTACAAATTAATATTAACAATCTGTTCGTTTTTCAAATCTAATCCTTCGATCCAAATATCAAAAACAATAATCCACTGTATCAAAAACCCTACGAGATTTTAAATTTTCTGAAAATATCGATGAAACAGTGACAATTTTTCAAAATTTCAATCAAAAGCTCTGATACCAATTGTAATTCCAGTTATATCAATTAAACAATCATCATAAAGCAATTAAGAACACAGTTAAAGACTAACCGAATGATTTACAATTGCCAAAATGATTTACAACGATGAGAGGAATGTTGAACTTCACTGTAGCCCTAATTCTCCTTTACAGCTTTCCGTGCAAATTGACAAAAACAGAATGTCAGAACTGTTGACATTTACAAAATACTATTTTCTATTTATATGAAAATACAACTATACTATATTTACAATATCAACCCTAGACTTATTTATTTCATCAATTACAAATTGGATCTAACAAGTTTGAGAAGTATGATAAAAAGAAGATGTTTCTATCAAGAGAAGAAGAGCAAAAATGCTACAACTGCGGTAAACCGTTCCACTTTGCCAGAGAATGCAGAAAACCAGTGGTACGGAATTCTGAATACTATACAAGAAATGCACTGCTGGCAAAACAAAAGGAAGCCGGAATGACAGAATACGATCACTGGATTCAGCTTTCTGACGATGAAGATATACTTGGTATGGATACTCACATATGCTTTTGTTCAGAAACGTTTCAAGATGTGTTAGAATCTAAGAAAAGTGAAATAGCCATGCTGGCAGAGAATGAGATCTGGGTTGGGTTGAAAGATCAAGAAGAGGATGATGTGAAAGTTGCAGATGTTGATTCAGAGGATGAGGTGAGAGAAGATGTTGCTTTGATGGCTATTAAAGGCGAAGGATGCAGTAAAGTCAATGATGATGATTGATCGGAGTTTGACAATTCTGAGATTTTTGAGACACCCAAGGTAGACTCTAATCCTGAATCTGATAATGATACTTTGTTTGTGCTTGGGGATAAATTAATGCAATTGGCTTGTATGCTTAAACGTCTGGAAAAATCATTAGAGGTTGAGAAAAAGATTGTACATTCTTTGGTAAATAAATTAAAAGGTGAGAATGAACTTGTATTATAATTTTCCAAAGATAAGGCATTTGCTCTCCAATCTGTTTCTATAATGGAAGAAAAGTTAAACAAGCTTCAACTTGAGAATGTTAAACTTAGTAACACAAATAATGACATAAATGAAAAACTTAAATAACTGAATTAAAGAATGCTAATTTTTCTGTAAGATACAATTCTATCTTTGAGGAAAGAACTAAACTGTATGAAAGGATTAAAATCTTAGAGGATGAATTTTTGAAAAGGGATCAAATAGATCAAACTATTTGTTTTAACCAACCAAGAGAAACTGAATTTTATAACTCAAAGGCTGGAAATGGTTGTGAAAATCCTAAGTACCTTACAAAAGCTATTTCATGTTCACCAACTTTATATGATACAAGGTACATGAACTTAGGATTAAAAATGGTCTTTCTGAAAGCTTCTGAGGAAGTTGAATCTGGAGAAGATCTGAAATGGTTGAGAGATGATAATATGCAAATAAATTAGGACTATAGCATTATTAATAAAATTTATAAGGATCAACTAAAATCTGACGATCCAATTCTGACGTACTCTGAAAAGGATCTAATAGAAACTAAAGTTTTTTTTTTCTCAAAAGCCATATATTCTAAACTCAATTATTGAGAAGATCAATTATGATCTTGAATTGAAAATTCAAACTTTGATGAAGAAAAAGCTAAGCTCCAGCTATCATTCAAGAGTTAGAAATAAAAGTTGAAGAACTGTCTAGGATATCATCTCAGTCGGTTCAGAATTCTTGAGAATCAACGACTTCAACTCTTGCTGATACTATAAATTCTGAAGAAGACTTTGATCTGTTTATGAATTTGAAGGTTTGTCCTCTCGATGAGATTTTTGTCATGATTGACGATTTCATTAAACCTCTACATTCTAATGAAGCTGTCAAAACTGAGGGACGTAGATATTTTGAAACAAAAATCTACTACACTTAAAGTTGAATCTATTTCATCACTTGTTTGAATTCTAAGGATAAAGACATGACTATTACTAATTCAAAACTAAAAGAAAAAGTTGTCTTTATTTCTTCTAAATCTGAAAAAAGTGAATCATCAACTTCAAAGGTTACTAAATCCAAAAGTTCAAGACCAACTCATGGTAAGAATATTTTTCACACTGATTCGTCTAATTTCAGTTATTCATCTATGTCAAATAATTCTGTGAAATGTACTTTCAAGCAAGAATTGAGAAAGAGGCAAACTGAAAAGAAATCAATAGTTGACAAGAAAGAAAATAGTATGAAAAGTAAAGTGTGGAAGAAAAGAGAGAATGTTACTAATAGCACTATATTTTTAGTGAAAAATGATGTTAATCATGAGAAACAATTTTGTAATAGATCAGTAGCTAATCATGTAACAAGTACACTCGTACTGATTTGTTGAAGTTGACATCAATTAAACGTCATGCTTTACCTGCAAAATCTATTCCTATGTCAAATGTGCATGTTTGGATAGCCAAAGCCAAGGTACCCAAATCTAAACAACAGTGGGTTCCAAAGAAATTCATTCAAAAATTAGTTCCAAAAAGAACTGTTCAAAAGTGGATACCTAAGAAAACTGTTAAGAAGTGGGTTCCAAAAGTTCCGAAAGTTAATGATTTTTGTAATTGACATAGCACAGCGTGAATTACCTAACTCCAAAGGACCCATTCTGAAGTGGGTACCTCACTGCTTAATGCGTTTTGTAGGTAATCACGTATGTTACCTTGACTCCGGATGCTCCAAGCACATGATCGGTCAGAGAGACACACTCACGAATATTGTAGATAATATCTATGTGACGGTAAGATTTGGAAATGATCAGTTCTGTCTGATTAGGGGCTATGGGAGCTTAAAGTATGACAAGATCACAATTCAAAAGGTTTTCAATATTGATGGTCTGGGTCATAATTTGTTCAGTATAGGACAGTTGTGTGATAAAGGGTTAGAAGTCAATTTCAAGGCAAATAGATGTAGTATTAGATCTGGAGAAGGAAAGGAAATCCTTGCTGGAGCAAGAAAGACGAATATGTACTCTATTGATCTGGTCAATCTGAAGATGCAAAAAGATGTCTGTCTTCTGCCAAAGGCATCTACAAAGAATCCTGGTTGTGGCACCGTTGACTTTATGTAAGGTCTACCACTGACAGATCTATCTAGACGCGGATCCGTTAACGAGTGCGGAATCCTCGTTGACGGTCAGACGGACAACTCTCAACCAACGGAAACACGGAGACTATTAGACGCTGAACGAACGACACACGAACGATCCTACGTACTAATTCTCTCCGAAACGGGACTCACCTAGCTGATAAACTCGAGATCGCCTATTGCTTAATTCCTCACGAATTCTGCCAAAGGTCTGCTAATGATTCGAGTCTATCCCTAATTATAGGCCCCTGATTCGAGTCTGTTGTGGGCCAACCTCGAATCTGGCCTAAGGCCTCATTCGAATCTGTCCATCTGACAGATTCGAATCTAACCTATTCGAATCTAAGGATACATTCGAATCTATCACAGATTCGAATGCCTTCCTTAACCTATTCGAATCTAGCCTATACTCTTAAACACTTACGTGATGAAACTTATGTTTTAACTTATGCTTGACATACTCTTTGACCTTTATGTTTGAACTTCTTGTAATATGTTACATCAAGTTCAAACACACAATCAATAACAGACAAACACATATTAAACATATATATCAAAACACTTGTTAATATTCAGAATATTACTTAAATCATAATGCAGATCGATTAGACTGCTATCGTCACACAGGGTGTACCAACAGACTCCCCCTTGACGATAGCTTCTAATTATTTACATTACATCAAATTTAAGTACTAGAGCTATAGATACTACTACCTGCATATAACCCTGCATCTATGCAAACTTTAACTACCTTTTGGAACTTCCTGGCTTCAGATCTCCATGGTTCTGTAAAAAAGATAGGCTGATCATGAAGCTTCTTCAGGTCGTCCTTAGATAGGTTTATCAAATGCAGTGGGTCGTATACCTTCAAAATTACCTGCTCGTCTTGATCCTCCATTATAGCTTCAGCAGTATCAATCTCCAGGTACCACCACTTCATGTTGCTCAAAACATTTTGTGGCATTGGCTTTATTGGCACTCTTTTCAAGCATTTGACTGGCTTATAGATCATTCTAGCCCAAGGCCTTCCAGTATGAGGATCTATTCTTGATCCATCCTCGACCCTCTTGCCTGTTCTCGGCTTAAGCCTCTCAAATTTGCCTGATCGCCCTTCTTTCCTTATAATTCTTTCAATAACGCTCGCGTAGGGATCATTTCCAATATTGATCAGTTCTTTCCAGGCTAACTCTTTAACTTCAATCTTGGGCAATGAATTAAAAGCTTTTAGTGTCCGCCTCAAGTATTGAAGGCCATCTCTTCTCTTCAAAATAAACAGCTGCAGTTCTCTGTCAAAGAACCAGCTAATAATCCCTCCTGAGAAGTTTCCGGCACTTGGAATTCTCATCGTCTTCTTCATCTTCAGCTGATCTTTCTTTTCTTCCTTCTTGAACCAAAGATTTATTAGATCAGCTCTAGATGGCTCTTTTTCAGCCTCTTCAAGGTCTTTATCTTCAGCAGAGGCTACTTTGATGTAATCAATATCAATCACATTATGATCTTGGCTTTCATACAGTTCAGTGATTGGTTGTGAATTGATTATTACTTCGTTAACGTGATCATCTTCATCATCTATCATTTCATCATCTGATTTCCAGTCAGCGACATCATCTGGAATAAACTCACCTTCTTCTAAATCTTCAATATCATCTTCAAAATCAAACTCCATCAGCTCTTCTTCAATATCTTTTAGCGCATCGATCATGTCGCTATCTAAAGTCCTTGAAGAACTCGCCTCTCCTCTTTCACCTTCTGTTTGACTTGGCTCCCCCTGAGATTGAGCAGCCTGAGCAGTAGAAAAATCTACTGGCTCATCCTGTCTTTGAGAGCTGGGATCATTGCCTTGGTTATCATCTTCATCATCGTCCCTCCGCCTCTGTACTTCTTGATCACGACACGACGTCTCCCCCTGAGCCTGAAGGTTTTTCATTAACTGCTCAATGAGGGAGCGCATCGATCTTAACTCGGCGGCCTGGTCGCAGACGAATGTTTTTAGCTCAATATTCTCCTCTTGGATTGTTTCAACTGTCTTCTTCAATTCAGCATTTTCTTTATCTAAATCTGCATTATGTGCCTGAATTTCACCTATTGCCTTTGTTAGGCTCAGGATTTGGACATGTTGGAAATCCACTCGAGATTTGAGTTGAAGAAACCGCTGATTTTCAGCATAGGCGGTAGATGTGGATGGAATGAACTGAATGGGAGAAGGGTTGAATGGTGGTGGAATATATGGCTCATGAGGTTGAGGTGGTGGTGATGGTGGAGCTGTGGTTTGAGGTTGGGTTTGGGGAACTTCTGACTGACTGGCGGATGCAGAGGAAGACCCTTGCATGAACCGATGACGTTTGGCCCTTTGCCTCGTCAGTAGTGGAGCATCATCTTCTTCTTCAAAATCCGAATCTTCAGATTCCCTGGCCTCACGCCTTCTCGAACCACCTTCATTGATGATCAAACGTGAACCATAAGTTCCAATTTGAACTTGAGGTTCTGCAGACACTGATTCTGGAGCTTCAACTTCGATATCCTCCAGGTCTTCTGATTCTGTAGCGGATGATGACTCATCATTGCCAGTCTGCTCTGGCACATATTCATCAACATCTCTGAATATATCATCTGTATCTACCGGGGGACTAAGCAGCTCATCTACTAACGCTGCTGCAACATCTTCATTTGCATGTGGACCAGATGCCCATATTTCCTCCAATGTTTGAGCAATCTGCTCGGACTCGGGGACTGAATCGCGAACGGCACTTGAAGTCCCTGCTTCCTGTGCTTGTGGCTGTTCATTCGTAGTAGGCCTGGATGCCTGAATCTGAGTCGCAGATTGTCTTTGTCTTCGCCTTGGATCACTTGGACGCGCACGAGGCTGTTGTTGTTGTGGTTGTTGTTGTTGCTGTCGAGGCTGAACTTCTACTTCACATGCCCAGTTGGCATTATCAGGTGCCACAAAGTTCCTGTCTAAGACAGCTCCAAACAACGGACGAGCAACAGGAACAGCCAATCTTCCTCGGTGTGTGGAACAATCAACAAATATGCATTTCTCCATTACATTCACGCTCAAAGAATCATTTGATTGTGGCAGACTTGGCAAAAAGTGGCGTATCAACATCATGACAAAGCGTGGATAAAGCAGAAATCTTTCCCTTTCTGGAGCCGTAATTTGATGAACGAACTCCGTGAAGAACATCTGCGAAAAGCTGTATGGTCGATTGTATACCAATGCAATAACGCCAGACTGGATCTTTGATACAATGTAATCAAATCCAGCTTTCTTCGGTGCAAAACAGACCATGAAGACATGCACCAAGAATCTCCATTGCCCAATCAGGCCACTCTTCATGTATGACGACTTTGTTACATCTAGACTGTAACCCATTCGTTGAAAAGCCGCTTGCCTAATACTTAGTGGAAAGTCAATAGGCCCAGACTCCTCTTCCTCAGATCCTAGCTGCAACACTTGACGCAGCATATCGGCAGAGAATACCAACGGTTGCCCTGCGATCCTTGTTCTCAGCACTGTCGGGGTGACAGAGCAGTCAACTTGTAAGTGATCGTAGAACTGCCTCACATATGAGATTACAATCGGAATGTTCTGAAACAAAGCGTAGCTAATTCTGGACTCAGCTAAGAAGTCCAACACTTCACGAAAACCCTGCGCCTCAGGGATGTTATGGGCAGGATTCAGTACCATATTGTGCTTGGGAACAAAAGCACGAAGCGCCATATCTGCACAATACATAAAATTGTTAGATTATTATTAAAAATCAATAAACTTGTTTAAATTCAAATTTGTTTTATCTTGTATTTGATTAAATACAAAATCTAACACAATTAAATTTCCACAAGTTTAATAAAATTTAAATTCAACAAAATAAATGAAGTACAGAATCGAGAGTAACAGATTCGAAGTGCCCATATTCGAATGTAATGGACAGATTCGAATATACCCTATTCGAGTCTGATGGACAGATTCGAATATCTGGTCATCTCGAATCTATTGATAGATTCGAGAAACCCATGATCAGATTCGAATGTCCATTATCAGATTCGAAAGGCCGACATCCCTTTTTTCAACAAAAATCCAAGATTTTAACCATTTTGAACTAGGTAAATCACATACTTTAGTTCAACTAAGTTCTAATCACTGATTTATGCCTTTAATTTGATATTTTATAGGTCCTAACTTAGTTATTTATGAATAACCCTATTTTGACCAATAAAACTTCAAAAAGCGACGATTTGGCCTTAAATTTGTGTATAAAACTACATGAAACTTGTATAATCAAGTTGATTATACCTAGATATAGTAGTAGAGTCGAACACAACAGCTTGAAACTCGACAAAATGTCGTTTAGTAGAGATACGATAGACTCGAGAAATAGATTCGAAAGCGCCACAGATAGATTCGAGAGTATAGATTCGACAACAGTAAAGTAATAAATGACTTCACTATTGACCTATAAATACTAACTACCTTCGAGTCTATGCAATTTCGAGTCTACTGACAGATTCGAAGTATCTCACATTCGAGTCTGTCTTAGATTCGAAATTTCCAACACTTAGAAAAATTTCGGAAAATTTTGAAATAACTTCAACTTTTCCAACTATTTTCTACGGTATTGTGTAACCAGATAATCTATGCCAACTCTTTTACCCTAAGCACAGATATTTCACGCATTGTATATTTTATTCAACTTTGAATGCACCCTCAGTAACTTTTGACCTTTTACCTAAGTAAAAACTAAACTAAACTAAAAATAAAATAAAATAAAATAAGGTAAAAATAAAGTAGAATAAAATTTTGACCAAAAAAAATTTAATCTAGACTTAAGAAAAAAAATTTACAATCTAAGCTAAAAACTTAACAATATATTTTTGATGAGTATAGTCTAAGAAAGGTTCAATCAGATAGCGATGTCCGATACTAACTTTCAGTACTTAAACTTTCACACTTAGGAATTTTTGATTCCTTTGATTGTTTGTCGTGACATACCCATTTAGCCGATTGTTGGTATTTTACCCTGTTAAACACTCTACATTTCGGAATATCCCTTGGCCTTTTTATTTATCAGGAAATTATCTTACGTGACTCAGACATAGACATACTTTTATGATCAAGGCACACAGACAAAATTCTAACTTGTTGGTATTTGCAAACTTTCTTTAAAAGACAAACATCGGACACAGGTCTGTATTCTCATACAACAAAGTGTCTTAGTTCGACTTAAGGTTTAACATTAAAGTTAGCAGATAGCGGTGACAGGTCTGTACTGACGTACAACAAAGCGACATGTCTGCTAACCCGAATCTAAACAGAGACAACAGGTCTGTACTTACGTACAACAGAGTTGCATGTTTTCGACTCTCAGTTTTTCATGATATTTCTATTCTTTCCATTTTCAGATGTATTTGATGTTGCCATACATCCCCAGAAAGTTTGCACACCTCATTTAGACTTAAAGTTTGTATGTCTTTGTACATAAAAATTAAGACCGATTGGTCGTACATCTAGGTTAGTGACACGCTTGACTTTTTCTAGAATATTTTATTAGCCTTGAGATTCCCTATATGTATTATGCCTACCAACACATCAAACTAAGTAAAGTATAACACTTAGGATTTAGTTGCATTATGTGTGAAAGCCTAAATACTTAGAGTCTGTAACGACGGTGCTAATTTTCGTCACTTTGAACCTATGTATCTAAGACTTAACTCCTTTTCTGATATTCTCTTTTTTTGTATTTTTGTAAATTTCTCTCTTTTTTCTTTTGTTTTTCATAGCAAAAAGCAGTAAACTAAGCTAACCTACTAACTTACTAAAAATAGAAACTTACTAAAAATAGAAACTTTCCTAAATTAGAAACTTACCTAAATTAGCAGACTACTGTAAAAAAGAAAGAAATATAACAACTATAAAAGAAAATAAAATACTACTAAGGTCAATTTTACTCTGGGTTGCGCATTCCATTAAGTTGAATTAAATACTCAAATCGTGACTTATCAAACGCTTTGGTAAATAAATCAGCATTATTATCTTCAGTCGCCACCTTTACCAGTTTGATTAAATTCTTTTCAGCACAATCACGAATAAAATGATGTCTTATGTCTATGTGCTTTGTTTTACTGTGTTTAACTGGATTATTTGTTATCGCAATAGTAGATTGATTGTCTATCCTAATTGGAGTTTGAGTATAAGCCAAACCGTAATCCCGCAATTGTTGTTGTATCCACAGAACCTGTGAACAGCAACTACCAGCAGCTACATACTCGGCCTCGCACGTTGACACGGCTACCGATGTTTGTTTCTTGCATTGCCAGGATACCAGTCTCCCTCCGAGGAACTGACAACCTCCAGTCGTTGATTTGCGCGTCAAGCCGCATCCTCCGTAGTCTGAATCCGTGAAGGCTTCCAACTCTAGATCTCCCTCCGCGTGATACCAAAGTCCCAGCTTCGGTTTCGACTTGAGGTATCGTAGAATCCGCTTCACAGCTTTCATATGCATCTCCTTCGGATTCGCTTGAAACCTAGCACAAATACAAACAGCAAACATAATATCAGGTCTTGAAGCAGTTAAATACATAAGTGACCCAATCATGGCCCGATATAAAGTCGGATCCACATCGGTATCACCATCAGTACCCGGCCCAAGATTGTGATTCACTTGAATCGGCGTGCTGAAATGGGCAGTCAACTTTGTTCCTTCCATCCCAAACCGTTCCAATATGTCATAGACATACTTGGTCTGATGGATAAACATGCCTTCCTTCTTCTGGTCAACTTGTAGCCCCAAAAAGAAATTCAACTCCCCCATAGCACTCATCTCGAACTTAGACTTCATAACCTTCTCGAAATCTTTGCACATCTGTTCGTCTGATGATCCAAAAATGATATCATCTACGTACACTTGTACCACGATAAAATGATCTCCCTTTCTCTTCACAAATAGAGTACTATCTATCCTACCCCTCTCAAAGCCATTTTCTAAAAGATGGTTGGATAGAGTCTCATACCATGCCCTAGGTGCCTTATGTAATCCATAAAGAGCCTTATCTAATCGATATACTCTATCAGGATATTTAGGATCTGTAAACCCGGGCGGTTGTTCTACATACACCAACTCCTTCACTTTCCCATACAGGAAAGCACTCTTAACATGCAGTTGATATACCTTAAATCCTTTGAAGGAGGCAAAAGCTAAAAACAACCTAATTGCTTCTAACCTTGCTACTGGTGCAAACACTTCGTTGTAATCGATTCCCTCCTCTTGGTTGAAACCCTTTACAACTAATCTCGCCTTGTTGCGCGTGACTATACCCCGATCGTCTCTCTTGCACTTAAAAACCCATTTGGTTCCTATTGCAATCTCCCCTCGAGGTAACGGAACTAACTCCCACACTTCTAGTTTCCTAAATTGTGACAGTTGTTCCTGCATCGCTTCAACCCAGGAGTTGTCCTTAAGTGCCATTTGCACATTTTTGGGCTCTACTTGTGATATGAAACACGAATATAGACATGTATGATATGCCTCGGAGTCGTTTATCATCGACAACAACACAGTGTTGTTATTTACACTACTCCGAGTCCTCACACCCTCGTTAGGATTTCCTATGATGCTATCTATAGGATGGTTCTTGTTAATCCTAGAGGTCTCTATTTCGTCTACCCTTAGATTATCTCCTAAGTTGGATCCTATTTCACCTAAAGGGGGAACAGGCTCAGCTTCCACATTCTCTTCCTCACGGACATTTTCCTCAGAGGCAGAACTTGATGCTTGAGTCTGATTCTCAGTATTAGGTTCTTCTGGATTAGCAACTTCTGGAGACCCATCTACAGTCGCAGTAGGCTCGGACGTAGATTCGAACGTGGTCCTTGGAAAAATATGGCCATCGTCATTTAGATGCAACGTCGCCATGTCTTTATCGATTGTACCTGCAGTATCATCCAAAGGAATGTTAAATGACTCAAATAACTTATCATAGTCAAAAATCCATTCCGGACCAGTTTGGGGTTCATGTGTATAACTTGTGACTTCAATATTATACACAATCTCCACAGTACCACTCTTTTTGTTAAAAACCCGTTTGTTTGGTGAGTTTGGCACATAACCTAGGAAATATCCTTCGTCAGCCTTTTCACCAAACTTCGGTTGATGTTTTGTTCTTAAAAGTGTACATGGTACTCCAAACGGTTCGAATCCAGTTAAGTTAGGTGGCCGTTTATTCAAAATTTCGTAACATGTTTTGTTCAATGATTTGACTGTAAGGACTCTATTTAAAATATGGCACGCGGTATTCACTGCCTCCCCCCAAAACATGGTAGGAAGCTTTGAATCCGAAAGCATAGTCCTTGCAGCCTCAATCAATGTTCTGTTTTTACGTTCGGCCACCCCATTCTTTTGAGGTTCATATGGTGCACTGAATTGATGCACGATGCCCTTTGATAGGCAATATACACCAATTACAGAGTTTTTAAATTCAGTCCCATTATCACTACGAATATGTTTAACCCTTGTTCCGTAGGAATTCTCCACTTGGTCTAAGAACCCGATGAGCTTTGTAGCCGTCTCGTCCTTCGTACCTAAAAAGAAAACCCATGAAAACCGTGAGTAATCGTCAGTGATAACTAAGCAAAACCAACTACCTCCTATACTCCTTTTGTTGATAGGGCCAAAAGGGTCCATATGCAACAAATCGAATGTCGAGGTTATGGAGTTCAGCTTCTTGGACTTGTGTGTCTTTTTATGTTGCTTGCCCTTCATGCACGGTAGACACTTGTCTTCAAATTTAAAGCTCTTCAGAGGCACACCTTGCACCAAACCATTCTTCGTTATGTAGTTCATTTTCCTTAGGTGCAAGTGAGCCATGCGTCTGTGCCACAAAACCGATTCTGTCTCTGAAGCTTTTGATAGTAAGCAGATCGGACCCATCGAATTATCTGGCTTGTTCATGTCGAGCATGTACAAGTCATTCTTCCTTGGAGCCCGCATCAATATCCAATCTTCAGGTATCTTAAATCCCGGCTTGAGCACTAACGCCTCAGTGTCAGTAAATAACACCGAGTTCTTCTTATCACAGATTTGAGATACACTAATGAGATTATGAACCAGTTTATCAACGTGATAAACTTGATCTAATGTAATCGTCCCATTAGTGACTTCTCCAGTTCCAGTGATATTTCCTCCTTTGTTGCCCGCGAATGATACAAATCCCCTATTACCCCCCTTGAAGTCTGTGAGAAGACTTCTTTCCCCCGTCATATGCCTGGAGCAACCACTGTCGACGAACCACTTGTTGTTTGGACCGGTAGTTATCTCCTGCACATGAAAGAAAAATAGGTTAGTTATCACGGGGAACCCAAGCCATGACTGACTTGGTAATACCATTCTCGTCCACATACTTGAACTCTTTCAAGTACCCATCTCGCTTTTCAGGTGACTTGGGCCTTTGAACTGAATTCTGTTGTGGTGCCGAGTGATTTAGATTCACTCTTTGCCTTTGAGTAGGCATTTGTTGTGGTGCTCTAGAATAAGTCTTATTATAATGCATTTCAGACTGTGATCCCTGAGCTTTTACCGGAACATATTGTCTAACAGGAGTATGTGACCTAACTGGAGTGTGTGACCTGCTAGGTGTGGTGCTCCTATAGACTTGTTGTGGTGCTGACCTAGATTGATTATTGACACGATTCGGTGAATTTGTCCTAATCACTTCCTTTGGTCCAACCTTAACCGGTGTTTGTTTCACAACAGGTTTTGGTGCGGCCTGCACAGTTTTCTCGGTAGGTTGAGAACTACTGCTGCTTGCCACAGTTGGTGAGGGCTTAACAGGTGTTGGGTTCACTGTCTTAGGGGTAACATCTGCTTTCCTATTTGGACAGTGAGAAGCAACATGCCCTTTCTCGTGACATCTAAAGCAAGACATCTTATCCATGGACTTTTTGGTTGGTCCCTTAGATCTAGGTGTCTCACTAGTGTCTATTACCTTTGGTACATCTATAGTGTCTGTCTCTTCGACCTGGTCAGCCCATGAAATTTTCTGTGTTCCTGCAGGTGTTTCACTGGAGGAAGACACAAATTTCACTTTCTTGACCTTGACGGTTGAGTCAGTCACCTTAGGTGTATTTTCAACTTTAGGCTCAGGTGTCGGTTCAGGTAGGTCCTCTAAGTCTACTGAGTTGTCAGTTTTCTCCTGAGGCTGAGGCACATAGTTTGCATTGAACGGTGGAGGAATTTCGTGAAAACCTAGACCTACAGGCTTCTTAGACTGTCTTTGGGCATCTAAGACTTTCCCTAGGTTTAGGCTCGAATTCCTAAACTTTTCCAGCTTGCTATTTGCCTCTGCTACCTTAACCTTGGTCTCGGCTAGCTCTATGTCCTTGTCTTTCAGACTTTTGGTCAAGGCTTCTACGTGCTCATACATAAGCTCTATCCTAACACACTGCTCACTCAGTTTGTCTTTTAGAACGATTACGTCTTGAGCATCAGCCTTAAGCTTTTCTTTTAAATCTTGTTTTATATCATTTAGGCTAGCATTTTCTATTTTTAAGTTTTCATTTTGAGCAGCTATGGTCTTATGTGAGTCTAAGACTAGATTTAACCTATCATTAGAACTAACACATAAAGCACATAAATCACGAAATAGAGAAACAGAAAGACTAACCTTAGAGTTATCAGATTCCACGTTGGCCATCTGAGCAGCAAACTCCAGCACGGTCTGATCATTCGCTTTCTCTACCCACATCGGACTGCTTTCCCTTGTGGTCTGCTCATCTTCATCACAACCATTCTCCGTAACTTCAGCCATGAAAGCTCTAGCATTGGACTCCGGATGTGAACTCCAGTCATAGGAACCATCTAGCTGTCTGTCAGAAGTGACATTGGATATCAGACCCGCTAGATTGGCTTGACCAGACGAAGAACTCGGAAGATATCTCTGTTGGGACTGACTTTGGTACTGTCCTTGATGCTGACTCTGCCCCTGGTATGTCTCTACCTTCGGTCTTTGACACTCCCTGGCGAAGTGTCCCAATCCCTGACAGTTGTAGCATTTCACCTTGGACTTATCAAATCCTATCCCCTTGTTGTTCATCTGCAGATTCCTCCCAGTTCTCTTTATGAATCTCTTAACCCGTTGGGTTACCATGGCCAGTTGCCATTTCAGATCCATTTCCTCTAAGTCATCAGGGTCGACCTGATCGTAGTCTTCATCCCAAAGAGCCGGATCATTAATCTTCCCTTGAACGCAATTTCCGTATGCGGCCACAAACGAAGCAAGCAGATTCAGATGTTCTTCCGCCGACTTTGCGCTCATTGGCATCTTCGAATAGCTCTGACTGGTCGATGCCTGTTGGACTTGAGGTTGCGGTTCTTCCGATCTTCCTAACCCTAAGAACGCGCGATTTAGTGAGTCTTCGGACTCTGGTGGCGATGACGTTTCTCCGGTGAAAAACGCTGTAGCACTCTTCTGATCAGCTGTCACTGATGATTTTGATGTCTTTCCAAAATACATAGCCGGATTTTGGACTTGCTCGTAATCAGTCTCAGCCTTTATCATTTCGAAGTGATATGCCCTCAACGTTCCCACGATGTCATCCAGTGATTGAGCATAGTATTTATCTTCATTCAGCTTAATCATAGCCACGTACATAGCCCATTTGGCCGGTAGGGCATCAAGAAGCTTGTTGTTCTTGTCTGTGTCAGAATACTCAATACCATGACTTTCAAGCTCTGTTATCAGATGATAAAATCGTGTGATAATATCATCCAACTGTTCATCCTTAAGAGCCTTGAAAATTGCAAACTGTTGGGTCAACAGCTCTGTACGCTTTCTACGTACCCGTGGATTACCCTCACACCTTTTCTGAAGAGACTCCCAAAGCTCTTTCGACGTCCTCTGAGTCCGAAATGTGTGCAAGATATCTTGAGGTAACGCCATTCGGATAATAGAGAAAGCCTTGTTTTCAGCTTCAAATAGTTTCTTGTCATCTTCTTTCATCATTTGATATGACAAGACCTTTTGACGGCCTTCAACCTCAGAAACTGGTGGAATGTACCCTTCATCAATGCACACCCACATGCGCATATCGTTGAATCGTACAAAATCCGTAAATCTATCCTTCCACCAGTAGTAATCCTCAACTTTCATCAGCTTAGGTGGTGCATTGGCCTTCCCAACTTCGTGATCCATCTCAAGGAATTTCTGAAGGTTTGACATCTTTTCTGAAAGAATTTGAATTTGAACTTAATTAATTTAATTAGAAACTGATTTAAATTAACTTATTCGAATCTAGATAGATTCGAATCTAATTAATATTTAATCTTTTGAAATTAAATTCGATTAAGTCTTAAAAGTCAAGTAGATTCGAAATAATGTCAGATTCGAGGAAGTCCCTAGATTCGAAGTGATGACAGATTCGAAGGACTCTATAGATTCGAAGACCCTTAGAGTCGAAGGCACAATAGAATCGAATTTCAGCAGTATCGAAGCACAGACTCGAAACAGTAACAAACTCGAAACAAACTCGAAACAGTATAGACTCGAGATCCAATTCGAATGTAGTAACAGATTCGAAACACCACAGACTCGAAACTGACTGAAATTGACTCGAAAGGAGCGTATTTTGGTTAGACTCGAAAATAAAGTAAAACCCTAATTACCCCTATAGATTCGAGCGCCGCAAACTCGAAAAACGGCTAACACTTTGATTTTTTGACGTTTTATGGATTAAATCACTAATTTTCAAATGAAAAACAATGATTTCGACCAAAAACGTGAAAAACGACAAAATGTTTCCCGAATATGAATTTGCTAAGCTCAAAAACACGTTTTTGAGAGAAAAACCGTCCAACTAGCGTCAAGAAACCTAGAATGTATCTGATGAACACGAAGAACACCACGAACACTCCGTAGGCTCTGATACCACTTGTAAGGTCTACCACTGACAGATCTATCTAGACGCGGACCCGTTAACGAGTGCGGAATCCTCGTTGACGGTCAGACGGACAACTCTCAACCAACGGAAACACGGAGACTATTAGACGCTGAACGAACGACACACGAACGATCCTACGTACTAATTCTCTCCGAAACGGGACTCACCTAGCTGATAAACTCGAGATCGCCTATTGCTTAATTCCTCACGAATTCTGCCAAAGGTCTGCTAATGATTCGAGTCTATCCCTAATTATAGGCCCCTGATTCGAGTCTGTTGTGGGCCAACCTCGAATCTGGCCTAAGGCCTCATTCGAATCTGTCCATCTGACAGATTCGAATCTAACCTATTCGAATCTAAGGATACATTCGAATCTATCACAGATTCGAATGCCTTCCTTAACCTATTCGAATCTAGCCTATACTCTTAAACACTTACATGATGAAACTTATGTTTTAACTTATGCTTGACATACTCTTTGACCTTTATGTTTGAACTTCTTGTAATATGTTACATCAAGTTCAAACACACAATCAATAACAGACAAACACATATTAAACATATATATCAAAACACTTGTTAATATTCAGAATATTACTTAAATCATAATGCAGATCGATTAGACTGCTATCGTCACACAGGGTGTACCAACACTTTATCATCTGAACTTCAAGGATCTGAATAAGCTAGCCAAAGAAGGGTAATTTAAAGGCCTACCAAGTCTCAAATTTCATAAATAGCAGTTGTGTGCAGCATGTGAGAAATGGAAGATGGTGAGAGCTTTACATAAATCAAAAGTTGAACATTCTTCAACAAAACCTCTGGAGCTGCTACACATGGATTTATGTGGACCAATAAGAGTACAGAGTATTAATGGGAAAAAGTATATCCTAGTAATCATGGATGATTACTCAAGATATACATGGGTTTTCTTTCTGAGATCCAAGTCTGAAGCTACAAAAATAATAATTGACTTCTTGCACCAAATTCAAGTAAAGTTGCAGAAAAGGGATATTTGAATAACGATGATGTCCGGCTAATCGTTCAAACCATTAGAACTGATAATGGTACTGAGTTTAAGAATAACTCATTGAAGACTTTTCTTAATTGTTTAAGAATAACTCATCAATTCTCTGTTGCTCGTACCTCTCAACAGAACAGTGTGGTCGAACGTTGCAACCGTACTATAGTTGATCTGCAATGATGATGCTAGCCTACTCTAATATACTGTTATTCCTCTGGGATGAAGCTATAGCTAATGCATGTTTTACCCAGAATGATTGATTGCCAATAAACGCTTTGGAAAGACACCTTATGAATTGATAAATAAACAAATTCCTAATGTAAAATTTTTCCATATCTTTGGATGCAGATGCTTTATTCTCAATAATAAGTGCAATCTGGGAAAAATTTAGTCAAAAAGCAAATGAAGGAATTTTATTGGATATTCAAAATAATCGGTGGCTTTTCGGGTGTACAACAAGCGCACCACTATCAACGAGAGCGTTAATGTCAAATTTGATGAAGGACTCGTAATGGCTCCTGGACAAGTCAGTTCAGGACCCAAACTTCAACATAGAACTTCTAAGAAGTCTTCTGAACTTCATGATAACTCTAATGATCTTAGTACTTTGTTTGAAAAATTTTATGACGATTATTTTGATAAGCGTAATACCGAGTCATCTGATATGCTTTCTAACAAGGCTACTGAAGATCCTATAGTCATCACCGATCATTCTGCACCTGAGATTTTTGGAGATTCTGCTCAAATATCAAGTAATTCAGAGGATGTGTCTACACCTGTAGTAGTTCCTTTTGAAAGTGCTCAACAGTCAACAGCTCCAGAAATTCCAAATTCACCCTTTGAAAATCTGAATATATCTACATTTGAAACCCCAATCAATCCTGAGATTCCAACTACTTAAGAATCTACTCCCCGTCAACCATATCTTGACTTAGAACCCAACCAAGACCAACATCAACCTTATCTTCATGTACTCAAATGGACAAGGGATCATCCTCCAGAGAATATAATTGGAGATCTCTCTGCTTTAGTCCAAACCAGAAGAGCTACAATCAATGAATGCTTGTTCTCAAATTTTTTGAGCAAGATTGAACCAAAGACGGTCCAAAAGACTCTTTAGGACTCTAATTGGATTGTAGCCATGCAAGAGGAATTTAATCAGTTCGAATGGTTAAGAGTATGGAGATTGGTTGAGAAACCAAAAGATAAATCCATCATTCGTACAAAGTGGGTCTTCAAGAATAAAAAGGATGAACACGATGTGGTTTTCCGAAACAAAGCGTGATTTATGGCCATAGGATATAGTCAACAAGAATGGATTGACTATGACAAAACATTCACCCCCGTTGCAAGAATTGAAACAATTAGGATGCTTTTAGCATTTCCTGCTCACAAGAACTTCACGGTGTATCAAATGGATGTGAAGACGGCTTTTTTAAATGGGGAACTAAAAGAAAAGTTATATACATATCAGCCAGAAGGATTTGTGGATCCTTCGAAGCCTAATCATGTATATATCATAGATAAATCATTGTGCGACCTTAAACAAGCTCCAAGAGCATGGTATGATGCATTAACCTTCTATCTGATTAAATGTGGCTTCAATAAAGGTGCAGTTAATACTACCCTTTCATAAAATGTCAAGGCCCTGACATCATCATTATTTAAATATATGTAGATGATATAATATTTGGGTCTACAAATCCAGAATTTGTAAAAAGTTTGCTTTTTTAATGTACCAAAAATTTGAAATGAGCATGATGGGTGAAACAATTTTTTTTCTGGGGTTACAAGTCAGACAACTGAGTGATGGAATTTTCATCAATCAGTCAAAGTATATTAAAGACTTGTTGAAAAGTTTAAAATGAATAACAGTACCCCAATGAAAACACCCATGGCTCCTGATTCAAAATCCAAACTCGGCGAGGACATTTCAAGGAAACCTATTGATGTTACTCATTATCGAGGAATAGTTGGGTCACTAATGTACTTAACAACAAGTAGACCTAATATTAGGTTCGTTACATGTGTTTGTGCGTGGTATCAGGCAAATCCAAAGGAATCACATTTGGCTGCTGCCAAAAGTTGTTAGAATGTATTATAATTGATGGAAATCAAAGTATAGGGTTTGTTTTGTAAATCTTTCATAGTTGTGAAAATTATGTATAAATATAGTAGGTTTGACTTTCCAAGATTAGATCTCTGACATTTCACTTTTTGTACGGAAAAGCGGTTACTGACTTGGATATTCTTCTCATCATTTTGTAATCGACATTCTCTGGAATTAAATCATTCGGTTAGTTTTTGATTTCTATAATTGTTCTTGATATTGAATTGTTGCATATTTGATATAGAAACTGTAATTCACAAAAGGATTCTAAGATATTTGAAGGGTACCTCGAATATTGGTTTATGGTATCCTAAAAAATCAAATTTTACATTGACTGCTTACTCTGATGCTGATCATACAGGAGATATAATGGATCGAAAGAGTACATCAGGTGCAGTTCAATTCCTTGGTGATAAACTTGTCAGTTGGTCATCCAAGAAATAACATTGCGTATCATTGTGAACAGCAGAGGCATAATATGTAGTCGTATCCTCATGTTGTTCTCAAGAGTTGTGGATGAAGAGCCAACTCAAAGATTATGGATTTACACCACATAAGATATCCATTTATTGTGTTTCACATAGCACAATTGGTATTGCATCAAATCCGGTGCAACATTCTAAAACTAAGCACATTGACATCCGGTACCATTTATAAAAGATCATGTAGAAAATGGAAATGTTGAATTATATTTTGTATCCCACTGAATATCAATTAGCTTATTTGTTTACCAAAGTGTTAGATGAAAAACGTTTTAATTTTTTGGTATAAAAATTAGGTATGCTGAATCGTTAGTTTTAAACATTCAATTCTTACAAAATATAAATTTTACAATTTTATTTTTTCATTTAATCTAGTTTTAGTTAATCTCTTGTTTTTAAATAGTACTGAGATTTAACTAATTTTGGTTTGTCTTGTGCAGAGGGAGCTTACTGAGTATTTTATCTGATACTTAGTGTTTACATGAGTTTTTAAGTGCTTAAATGTAAGGGGAGTTTTTAAAATGTGTTACCAATTTTGAGGGGAGCACTGAATTTTATCTGTATTAGATATGTTTAATTCAAGGGGCAGGAATTTTTTTTTACTTTGTTATTTTTTTCTGCCAATTTATTTTTGTGTTTGTAAATTTTTTTTCCGAATGTGAATTTTTTTTAATGTGTTTGTAATTTTTTTGGGCTTTTAGTAACTTTTTTTGTTTGGGCTTAAAAAGAAAAGGGGCAAATAGAGTGGGCCGGGTTTTAAACGGTTTAAATTCAAAATTTGTATTCATTTCAAATTTTTCGGCCAAATGTTCACCCTTCTCATAATTAATCTTTGTGACAAGTGTTTTCTAGATGTGATGATTAATTAGAAATGGTGAAATTTTTAAGACATATGTTGGAGATGATCATTGTTATTCCAATTGTCTAGAGGTTTTTGATTTCAGTGGATGGAGATGGATCTTTCAATTTTAATTATGATATGGTCTTGCAAATTTAATTTTGATGGATGAATGTTGTAGGCTACGTATGTTACTAGTATTTATATAGTATTTACGTTTGCTTATATTTTTAATGGATGGTGGTGTTTCTAGTGAGTATTTCTTGTATGATGGCATGTTACGATGAATTTAAAAAGATGATGGTAATTATAGGTGTACCTTGGTGGTCGTTGTATTTTTTATATTTGATGGAGATTGTTGATCCCCGTTGTTTGATTATTCTACGTTGATGGTGGTTTTATTATTTTTGTAATGGTGATGAGTTTGATGGACGGATATGTTATGCTATTCAGAAGTACTCTGTACCTGATCATAACTTAATCTGCTATTCAGAAGCTCAGCTTCAGCATATTGGGAGAGAAACACAAAGTGTATCTTTTTAAGAAATCATACAAGGCTTATTATTTCATGGAGGCCATTGGCCTATTTATATACAAGAATGGTGGGTGGAGGTGTACATAACCTTTCCTCCCCTTACACCTATAATTACCATCATCTTTTTAAATTCATCGTAACATGCCATCATACAATAAATACTCACTAGAAACACCACCATCCAATAAAAATATATACAAACGTAAATACTATATAAATACTAGTAACATACGTAGCCTACAACATTCATCCATCTAAATTAAATTTGCAAGACCATATTATAATTAAAATTGAATGATCCATCTCCATCCACTAAAATAAAAAAACTCTAGACAATTGGAATAACAATGATCATCTCCAACATATGTCATAAAAATTTCACCATTTCTAATTAGCCATCACATCTAGAAAACACTTGTCACAAAGATTAATATTCATCCACCTAGCATAAAATCCGCCTAGACTAAAAATCATCCACCTATGTATTTTTATATTTGATGGAGATTGTTGATCCTCGTTGTTTGATTTTTCTACGTTGATGGTGGTTTTATTATGTTTGTTATGGTGATGGGTTTGATGGATGGATATGTTCAGCTATTCAAAAGTACTCTGTACCTCAACAGAACTTAATCTGCTATTCAGAAGCTCATCTTCAACAGATTGGGAGAGAAACACAAAGTGTATCTTTTTAAGAAATCATACAAGGCTTATTATTTCATGGAGGCCATTTATATACAAGGATGCTGTGTGGAGGTGTACATAACCTTCCCTCTCCTCGACACGTGCAAACTCTATTGACACATACTAAAATAAAAAGAAAATACAGACACTAGCTAGACCTAATGACACATACTAAAAAGAAAAAGAAAATTACAGACGTGTGTCTTATATGTCGACACTTATTTTACAAGAAAACTGACGTGTGTCAAAACATCTAACACTCACATTTTGATGACGTTATTGCTTACGTCTTTTACATTTTCTCTTGGCAGAACTTGCAGTGATGTCTTGGAGTGTGTGATATCTCCTTGCATAGTGCTTCCTTGAATTCATCGGGTAATGGTTTGAGAAATCCTATAAACTTCTCAAATGGTTCTTCAAATTTTGATATTGCATTTAATCCGGGTTCATTTATTTCTTCGCTGAAATCAGAATAAATCATTATTGTTGGACTGCAAAAATTTATTCTAATTCGTGCTTTTTGATCTTTTCCGTTGCCTAATCTGGAGGATCCGAGATAGACGCCAGCTAATGCTTTGACCAGATGATCCATTTGGGGTGTTGTTGGTTCTAGTACATCCCTTGTTGAGTATTTTTCGTTGCTTGCTCCCATTTGTATGGGAGATATTGATGGGACGAGTACTTCATGATTGTAGTCAAAGATTGGATAGCTCTCGTAGATTTTGAAGAATATTTCTGTCATTTGCTACTTTCTCTTTGTAGTTTTTTATTGTTAATATTATTCTTTGTGGAAATTTTTCGATCTCGTTCAGTGTTGGGTTGATATATAGTGTGTCGATTAGTCCATGATTAAAGTAATCACATGCTGTTAATGGTGCTGCTCTAGGGAGAAATATTGCTTTTGGTAAAACCCTTTTATCAAATGGTTTTCTGTTTACTGGGTATAGTTTCATAGTAGAGTGATATTCTGTATAATTCATAAGACTATCCCAATACCTTTCAAACTTCGTTATATTAGCTTTTTTTAATTCTTGTTTTTGTTGGGTGGTCATTATATTTTCAATTTTTATTCTTTGGTTAATTTTTTCTAAGGGATGGGTATTTAGTACCGTCATGTTTGATGATCTCTCGACGTTTCCTTTTGCTACAGTTTTGTAGGATTCGTCAAAAGCTCTTTGTTATTCTTCTTGGCTCGTGTAACTTTTGTGGGTTACATTTTTGTCTGGTATGTGAGAATTTGCAATTCCCCAGTCTTTGTATATTCCTCTGTGTGGTCCGTTGAAGATAACATAATACTTTTTCTTGGATGATGGCAGATCTTCTGGTAGACTTGGTATTGGTGATGATTATTGTTGGTGCTTCAAATGTTGATACTTCTGTTTTGGTGTCTTCTTCGATTGGGATTGCTGTAGATTCTGCTATTATTTCGAGAGACTTCATCAGATCGCTTTCTTCTTTGAGGAGAGCTTCTTTTTGCTTGTCGAGTGCTTGGATCTGTTCTTTTTGCTGCTTTAGTTGATGCTGAATTTGTTTGATGACTGCTTCCATTCTTGTAATATGTTTGTCAACCTTTAATAAATCTGAATAAGATTTTTTGCACTTGGTGCGAAGTACTTTTATTGTTAATGCTTGGATGCTTGTTTAGAGCCTTTAGATACTTGGTTACTCATTTAGAGCTTTTAATGCTTTCGTTTTGATACTTCATGGATTTGTAGTTTTTTTGACTTTTAAGAATTCTCATTCTTGAAAAAGTAGTCATTTATATATATCTTCCTTTTTTCAAGGGCCAAATTTTAGTTTATTATCTTGAAATTTTTATTTGTTTTTATGTCTCATTTAATTAGTATGTTATTTATTTCTCGAAATTTTTGTTTTCTATGCTTATCTAGATGTATTTTTAATATATCATATTTTTTATATATGTCTTCTTGCATGGTTTTTATCATGTGTTCTAGTTGTTATCACTATATATTTCGAAATTCATTTTTTAACATGTCGTAAATGATATTCTTGACGAAATGATTTTTATTTGTTTATATCTATTCTTTTGTAAGTATTTTTAAATGACTAATAGATGATAATAAACTTTGATAATGTGTTGATTTTATTTCTTTTCAGCATAAAGTCTTTTTAATTCTTTATTTATTCTTTTTATTTCTCTATAACATCCTTTTAATCTTTTGTTTTATTTGTATTCAAGCATCGCTCATGGTTTTAACATGTTCTTTCTGTGATATATCATGAAATTACAGTAATTAATTCATATTCCAAATTTCTTCCATGTTTTAATAAGTTAATTTTATATCCCACTTTTCGATTATAATTTTGTTACTTTTCAAGATTTTCCAACATTTTTATTTCATTGCTCAAACGATTTATTTCTTTATATTTTCTTTTTAATAACGATGTTAAATGTTTAATGCTTTTACTTTGTATTTTTGTATCCATTGTATTAGCATGTACTTGCCGTTAATTTTGAAGTGTAAAAATTCATACTTTCTTCTTCTAACTTTTTATGTATTCTTAATATTCTAATTTTGAACTCTATTGGTTCTTCTTTTTCTTGGGTGTATATGGGATGATGTTTTTGTTTTGTTTTTACTTTTTCTAGTCTTTTTTCTAGACTTTCATTATTTCTTTGAAATTTTTAACTCTTTGTAATGGTTTCGTGATTTAATCTAACTTGTATTCTTGAATCTACCATCGTTAATGGAGGCCTTATAATAAGTGCTTTAATTTCCTTTTTTGGCTCTGTTAGTATTTTGTCTATGTTAATAATTTGTTGCATTTGTTGAAATACTTTGTTATGAATGATTCATCAGCACACAATCGTATATAATCACTCACAAACAGAATCTTCACTCAATGATTGTGAAAATGATTAAAAGAGACAATAGAGAATAATAAAATTGAATGCGTCGGCTGGAGAGCAAAATAACCGTGTATTTTCAATTCTGATTCTTAACCCCACTTTCACAAAACCCTAGGCCTATATATACCTAGGAGAATTAGTTTAACTGTAAGAGAATTGCACTTTGGCCCCCTTAATTTTAAATACAAAGAAACTAAACATGAAATAAATTACAAGACAAACTATTCTAAAAATAATTATTACAAAATAAAACCACAACATCGAAATTGAATATCTAACAATCTCCCCCTTTTCGATCATTATGGCGGAACTCTGGCATGGTCTGTTGATTCTCGGAGGCTAAGGATGATGTAAGGTCTGCTCTCTATGGATCTTATCTTGACGCGACACCTTCCAACGAGTGCATAATTCTCGTTTGTGGCTTTACGGAAAGACCACGCACACCGAAATACGGAGATTACCACGGTGATAGACGAACAACTAGAACGTCCCTACACGATGATTCTCTCCAAACGAAACTCTCCAAATGCTAGCAAGTTCGAGATTGCCCTTTTGCTTAAACTCTCTGAAATCTATAAAAGTCTCTGCAAAAGTCTGATAATTAATCGAATTTTCCCTTAATTATACTGACAGGTTCGACTTTGTCTAGGACAAATTCGAACTTGGCCCAAGGCCTATTCGAACTTGTCCTCCTAGACAAATTCAAATCTGAGTTCAAACTTATGTTTGAACTTATGTTTAAACTTATCTTTGAACTTTATGTTTGAACTTATTGTAATACGTTACCCTAAGTTCAAACATACAATCAATCAATATCAAACATATATATTCAAACATATATATCAAACACTTGTTAATATTCAATATCAAGTAAATTGACTTACACAAAATGCTATCTATACTTAGACTGCTATCGTCACACAGGATGTACTAACAGACTCCCCCTTGACGATGGCTTCTAACTATTTACATTTTGTCTAACTACTTGAACTATATAAACTACTACCTGCATATAAGCCTATATCGATACATACTCTAACTATCTTTTGGAACTTCCTAGCTTCAGATCTCCATCCTTCGTGAAAGAAGATAGGCTGATCGTGTAGCTTTTTTAGGTCATCCTTAGATAGGTTTATTAGATGCAACGGATCATACACTCGCAAAATTACTTTGTCTTCTGTATCTTCCATTATTGCTTCAGCAGTATCATTATCTATGTACCACCACTTCATGTTACTGAGAACATCTTGTGGCATATACTTCATTGGCACCTTCTTCAAACACTTGACGGGTTTGTAAACCATTTTAGCCCATGGTCTTTCCGTATGGGGATCTATTCTTGTCTCATATTCTACTCTCATTCCTGATCTTGGCTTTAGCCTTTCGAACTTTCCGGACCGACCCTCATTTCTGATTATATTCGCGATCGCTTCAGCATAAGGGTCGTCACCGATGTTGATCAATTCTTTCCAGGATAATTCCTTCACTTCTACCTTCGGTAATGTGTTAAACACTTTGAGCGTTCGCCTAAGGTATTGAAGTCCATCTCTTCTCTTTAATATAAATAGCTGCAGTACTCTGTCGAAGAACCAACTTAGAATTCCACCAGAGATATTTTCAGATCCTGGCACTTTCATCTTCTTTTTCCTCTTCGGCTCTCCCTTCTTCTCTTCCTTTCTGAACCATAGATTTAGCAATTCAGCTCTGGGTGGTTCTTTCTCAGCTTCCTCCAGCTCCGAGTCTTCTACAGAGGCCAGCTTAATCTCATCAATATCAATCACAAATTTGATCATTTTGCACGTATTGCTCAGTGATAGGTTGTGAATGAATGGGCACTTCATCAATGTCATCATCTTCATCTTCCATGATCTCATCATCAGATTTCCAATCACCTATGTCTTCAGGAACAAACTCCCCTTCCTCTAAATCTTCAACATCATCTTCAAAATCAAAATCAAAATCAAAAAGTGTTTCTTCTTCTTCTTCTATATCCATGAGAGCATCTATCATCTCACTCTCTACAATCTTAGAAGAACTAGCTTCACCTCCTTCCACTCCAGACTGACTAGGCTCCCCCTGAACTGTCGCATGCTGAGCAGATGGAAAATCTTCTGACTCACTTTCTTTTCTAGCCTCGGGATCATTGCCATCATCATCTTCTCTCCTTCTCGCTACAGCTTCTTTGTAGCTTGTCTCCCCCTGAGCTTGAAGATTTTTCATCAACTGCTCGAGGAGGGACTTCATTTTCTTGATCTCAGACGCTTGATCAGCAACAAATGTTTTCAGTTCAATATTTTCTTGATCAATTCATGCGTTATGCGCTTGAAGCTCGTTGACTGCTTTTGTAAGTTGGAAGATTTGGACTGTCTGGAAATCTACTTTGCTCCTTAGCTCTGTGAATAGCTGGTTTTCAGTGAATGTGGACGAAGTGGATGGAACGAATGTAATTGGTGATGGCGTGATTGATGGTTGAACAGCAGGAATCTTAGGCTCTGGAGCGGAAGTAACTGAAGCTCCCTGCATGAATCTGTGCCTTTTCGCCCTTTGCCTTGGCACTAGAGGAGTAGGATCTTCAGCTTCAAAATCAGAATCATCGTCATCTGAATCTCTAGACACTCTTTTTCCTTCCTCTTCTCTCAGACTGACTACTATTCTTGAACCATATTGCCCAATACGTACAGATGGGTCAACACTCTCTTCCTCTACTTCCTGTACCTATACCTCTTCGACTTCTTCAGATTCCAACTCAGACTCTGAAGTGGTCATAGGTTGACCCTCTACTTCAGGCTGATATTCATCTACGTCTCTAAAAATATCATCATGAAGATCAGTTGGTGGATCCAGAACATCCTGAACCAGTTGTTCAGTTAGACTTACGTCCGCATTAATCCCCTGAGCCCAGATTTCTTCTAAAGTTTTTACTTGAGGATCAACCTCTGGCTCCGCGCTTGAAAGGCCCGCAACATCCGATGATGGACCTGCTGTCGATGATGGTTGGACTCTGCTTGACGAAGGCGTTGATGCCTGAGTTTGGCTTGTTGCAGCTCTATGTCTTCTTCTTGGTTGTTGTGGTGGAGGTCATTGCTGTTGCTGAGGCTGTTGCTGCTGTTGCACTGGCTGAGGCTGTGGTCCTTCTCCAGCCCAGTTCAACCCTTCTGGGGCCACATAGTCTGGATCTACCACTGCACCAAAGAGAGGTGCATCCAATGGTCTAATCTGCTCAGCCCTACGAGCGTTATGTGACTGGCAATCTGCAAAAATTCATTTATCAATAACAGCCACACTTTGAATATCCGGCAGCTGAGGCAGATTCAGAAAAAAGTGACGGAGCAACATCATCACAAAACGCGGATACATCAAAAATCTTTCCCGCGCTGGAGCCGTGATCTGGTGCACGAACTCCGCAAAGAACATCTCCGAGTAGCTGAACCTCTTATTATAAACCAAGGCAATCATTGCCGACTGCATCTTGGATACTATATAGTCAAAACCCGCCTTCTTCGGTGCAAAGCACACCATAATCACGTGTGCCAGATACCTCCATTGTCCTATCAAACCGCTCTTCATATAAGAGGCTTTGGCGATATCTAATCCATATCCCATTCGCAGGAATGCTGCTTGCCTTATGTTCAATGTGAAATCGATTGGCCCTGCCTCTTGTTCTACAGTCCCGAGCTGCAAAACTCTACGAAGCATATCAGCAAAAAACACTAATGGTTGCCCATTTACCCTTGTCCGTAAGACTGTTGGCGTCACCGTACAATCTACTTGTGAATGATCCCAAAACTGTCTAACATATGGCAATATGATTTGCACATTGTGCGATAGTGCATACGAAACTCTGGAGTGTGCCAAAAACTCCACCATTGGTCTAAATGCTTGAGCTTCAGGAAGCTCTCTGTCTGGAGATATAACCACATTATGCTTCTGAGAAAATGCTCTTTCACCCATATCTACACATTTAAACAATAACATATATTAGAAGTGAAAAATAAAAATGAAACTTCTTTAATTTGAAATTTGTTTTATTTTGAACTTACGAAGTCCAAAATCCAACACATTTGAATTTCTACAAAATTGAATTCAAAATTATGCAAATATTTCGACTTTAATACTAAATTCAAAGGACATGTTCGAATTTGACTTGAATTCGAGTTTGCTGACAAATTCGAAGTTCCTGACAAATTCGAACATGATGAACATGTTCGAATTCGGTCACTTTCGAACACAACTCCATGATTTAAACCCCATTTGACTTAGAAATTAGTATTATCTAGTCCTATTAGGTCCTAATCGAAGATATATGCTCTTTATTTGAAGTTTCACCGGTTAAAACTTGTGATTTTGAATCACAAAGTTTAAAACCCAAAAACTTCAAAAATTGGTCGATTTTTACTATAAATGAGTCCTAGGCTACCTAAATCTTGTATAATACTTATGATTATACCTAGATTTGTTAGTAAATTCGAACACACAACAGCAAAACTTCGAGAAATAGTGAAATCTTCGTAAACGACAAAGTCGAGAACAAGTTCGAAATCGCAGGTGTGCAAGTTCGAATCAACAAAATCGAATGTAGGTGACATTAATGAGTCACTGTTGACCTTTATATACAAACCACCTTCGAACTTGCAGTAAGTTCGAATTTACTGAAAGATCCGAAATTGAATTCGAGTTTGTCTTAAATTCGAACAAAATCGAAAATTTTGAAAATCTTCAAATAAAATTCAACTTATTCAAACTTTTCCAACTTTTTCGTGCAATGAAACAAACTTTGCTAAATTATTCACACAAAGCGATAGATTTTCATGCAATGTATGTTTATTCAACTAAATATGCATCCTTAGTTATTTTGACCTTTTTCCTAAAAAGAAAAATAAAATAAAATAAACTAAAATAAAATAAAATTTTGAATAAAACTTAAACATAAACTACTCAAAAATACTTTTAAAATTTTACATCCTATACTAAAACTAACATAGTATTTTTGGCGAGAAAGTCAGAGAAAGGTTCAATGAGATAGCGGTGTCAAATACGCACTTTCAGTATCTTACTTTCACACTTAGGAATTTTTGATTCCTTTGATTGTTTGTCGTGACACACATTTCTAGGCGATTGTTGGAATTATTTTCCCTTTAAACATGTTACACTTTGAAATATCCCTTGGCCTTTTTATTTATCAAGAAACTACCTTACGTGTCTCATACTTAGACATACTTTTATGATCAAGGCATACACACAATGATTATAACTTTTCGATATTGCAAATTTTCTTTAAAAGGCAAACATCGGACACAGTTCTGTATTTACATACAACAGAGTGTCTTAGTTTGTCTTAAAGTTTATTTTAAAGCTAGCAAGACAGCGGTGACAGGTCTGTACCGACGTACAACAAAGCGACTTATCTTTCTAACTCGAGTCAAACCAGAGGCAACAGGTCTGTACTTATGTACAACAGAGTTACTTTGTTTTGACTCTCAATTCACTATCATGATTTTTCTATTCTTTTCTTTAAGATGTATCTGATGTTGCTATACATCCCCCAGAAATTTGCATACCTCATTTAGAATCAATGTCTGTATGTCTCTAACATAAAATTAAGACCATTTGGTCATACATCTAAGTTAGTGACACGTCTGACTTTTTCTTGAATATTTTATTAGCCTTGAGATTCCCTTTGTGTATTATGCCTACCAACACATCGAACTAGAAAATGTATATCACTTAGAGTTTAAGGTGCATTATGTGCAAAAGCTTAACACTTAGAGATTGTATCGACTGTGCTAATTTTCGTCACTTTGAACCTATGTATCTAAGACTTAACTCATTTTCCAATATTCTCTTTTTTGAGCTTTTTATGGTTTTCTCTCTTTTTTTTGTTTTTCATAAATAAGAGTAAGAAAATAAACTAACCTACTAACTTACTATAATAGGAAAGAAATTCTACTAAGATACTAAACTTACTATAAAAAGAAAGAAATTCTACTGCTATAAAACGAAATAAATTCTACTAAGGTCAAATTACTATGGATTACACATTCCATTTAGTTGAAATAACAACTCAAAACGTGACTTATCAAAACCTTTGGTAAATAAATCAGCATTATTATCTTCCGTTGCTACTTTTACCAGCTTAATTAAATTCTTTTCAGCACAATCACGTATAAAATGATGTCTTATGTCTATGTGCTTGGTTTTACTGTGTTTAATTGGATTATTGGTTATAGCACTAGTTGACTGGTTATCTATCCTAATAGGAGTATGAGTATAAGTCAAACCGTAATCCCGCAATTGTTGTTGTATCCACAAAACCTATGAACAACAACTACCAGCAGCAACATATTCGGCCTCACACGTTGACACGGCTACCGAAGTCTGTTTCTTGCATTGCCAGGAAATGAGTCTCCCTCCATGGAACTGACAACCTCCAGTTGTTGACTTGCGATTCAAGCTGCATCCTCCATAGTCTGAATCCGTGAAAGCCTCCAATTCTAGATCACCATCCACGTGATACCAAAGTCCCAGCTTCGGTTTCGACTTGAGGTATCTTAGAATCCGCTTCACAACTTTCATGTGCATCTTGTCAGGATCTAAAACTAATTAACCAAGACTAACTGATTTGAATTTATCAGAGTATAAATCAATAATCTTACTTTGAATCAAAGTTTAATTAAGAAGTTTGCGGAATAACACTTAATTATTTTAACAAAAGCTTTCAGAATAAATAGCAGATAAACACAATAAATAATCAAGACTGCTTGTATTGCTGATCTCAATGATTACAATCACCTCTAATCTGTTTGATTAGACGAAGAACACATGCTGTTCTTAGGGTTTTACAACCTTAGAGGCTTATGAAAACTTAAACAAAAAGCAATTACAGACTCGAATATGCAGAAAACTCTTACACAATAGAAAGACCTATTCTATGTATTTATATTGCTTCTTGATATGTTTCCTTGAAGAACTATGACTTCTCTGATAGTAGATATGCTGGAATCTTCGTGTAGATATCTTTTCCTGAAAATCAGCACTTTCTGTTTATGAAACTGTTGAGCAGCTTGAATCACTTGACAGCTTGAACAGAGCAGCTTGAGTTGATTTACTCTGGCAGCTTGAACTTTTACACTGGCAGCTCGAGTTTCTTCAACTAGCAGCATGAACTTTTGATTTACATATAAACCCTACTAACAGTTTGAGAAGTCTAACTAACAGCTTGAACCTACTTAAACTATTTCCCAACAATCTCCCCCTAACTTAAATTCTTTATACAAGACTTTAAGTTCTATACAAATAAGGAAATGAATAAGTAAACTGTTATTTACAAACCAAGGCTTTCAAAAACTTACAACTGTGCAAGTTTCTGATCTACAGCCTTCAAAAAATCTTTCTTCATCTCATCTCTATCACAAGATACTCTAATGGATTTCATCTGAAGTAACATATCTTTTGGTAAATCATAAAATTCGAGATTGAAGAATATACCAGGTCCATCTGAGAATTTGATTCTGTATGTCCTTGATTTGACAAACAGATCAACTTGCTTGATCTTCTTTCCCTTCTTCATAGCATCCTCTATTTCTTTCCTTGCAGATTCAGGGTTAACAATTGATTTTAGATCTTTAATAACTTGCTTCGCTTGTGGTAGAGCAGATCTAACTTGTGTCACAGACCCAATATTATGCATCCTGATAAGCTCATCTCTGGTCAACTTCTGAACCATATGCCAAAATGTATCATACTCTTCTTCTGGTCCAGATTCCCTTCTCACCACAAACTTAAATCTTAAGTCAATATAATCTAGTGGCTTAGCATACCAGTAGTTGATCAGAGGCTTTGTAAAATCATGTTGATCAATCAACTTCTCTATCTCCATGGCCTTTTGCAGTTGTTGCTCAAACAACACCCTTTTAACTTGATGCAGCTTTGCTTGTGATGATGGCTCAGATGCAGGAATAGAAGCAACAGCTTGATCAGAAGGAGCAGGGGCACTGACAGCAGCTTGAATATGACTTGTACCAGTTTGAGCTGGTTCTTGTGATGGTTGGACTTCTTGGGAGACTTTTGTTTTCTTTCTTTTGTCCATTTCCTTGTCATGGATCTCTTGCAGCCGTTCAGTGGTCATGGACTGAGCCATTTTCTTTGGAATGCCAGCTGCAAAGGCAAAATTGATCAGAATTCTTCTGTGCTCAGCCTTGGAGTGCCCTGTTGGTAGATTCCTCTTCTTCTCTCCTTGTTTGACCGCAAACCCCTTTAGGTAATCACCTAAGGTTGCATCATCGTCCATTGGGGGCTGGGTTTGTTGATCTAACTCTTTATCCTGTTCTTCTGCTAACTTTTTGGCAACTTCAGCATCAAAGGCAATCTGGGCTTCTTTGGAAGAAAATTTGTGCTTTGGAGACTCAATAAGAATGCCCTTGCCCTTGTCTTTTGCAGCAGAGGATGTAGCTTGGACTGTACTGGATGGAGCTTGAACACCTTCCCTTATAACAACTCCAGTTGCTTTTGAGGAAGCAGCTTGAGTTTCTAGGCTAACAGCTTGAGAAGCTGTTGGGACTGTTAGCCTAGACGGTGGAACTGTTGAGGCTGCTTGGACTGATGGTGTTGGAGCTGCTTGGACTGATTCAGGAACCTCCTGATTCTCCCCCTTTTTGGAAGCATTGGTTTGGTCAGGAGGACCTACAACCTTTGCCCCTTGGGTTTGAATCAAACGCTCTAGTTGAATGATCTTATTTCCACAAAGGGTAAACCCCTTATGGAGATAATCCATTCTCTGATTTTGAGCCATTTCTGATTGCCTTAGGGCCATAATTTGTGCAGCCTGTGCAGCAATGATTGACTTTTGGTATTCCAACATAGCTACAACAGGTTTCATCTTGGGATCCGTCAAAAGCATTAGTTGCAGACTAGCCTCAAGATCAGAAAACACCTGTGGTGCTTGTGATCTATCACTGGCATGAATACCAGAAGTAGAAACCTCTGGGCCCCTCTGTTCTTGGTTCTGGGGACTTCCAGCTTGTGTTTGCACACTTGCTGTTTCCATGGGCATGGTCTTACTGATGTTTGCCCTGTCCTGTGCCTCTTGTGCAGAGACAGCAGTAGTGCCAGCCACAGAACCCTTATGAACAGTCTCTGAAGAGATGTTCACCTCCTGAGTGAGGATGGGAGTGTCCTCAATTGGTTCCCTTTGGATATTCTGTGCAGAAGTGTCCTCCTGCACAGGGATATATGGCTCCTGTCTGAGGGATGAGGAGGAAGGAGCTCCTGGTCCCTTTTTCCTTTTATATAGAAATTTTAGTGGGGGTGATGGCTGTACAAAAGGATCAGAAGGAATTTGTGTATCATGAGGAGTGGGTTGGGGTCCCGGGGGTGAAGCAGTAATGATAGGCTGAGCCTGCTCAGGACCCTCTCCTCGGTTTCTTGGGATGATGTTCATCATTGCAAAAGGCAATGGAACATCTACGCTAAAAAAATTGGCACTTTGTTTTAAAAGTCGTTTGATTGAAGATAGTGAGTGCCTGTGGGAAACATGTATCCTCTTATGTAAATGAGAAGTGGTGCAAGTGTGTGCAATGATTTCTGCCAAAAATCTAGGATACATTAAAAATTTCCCACTCTTTAGGGAATGATGCCTTAACATCCCCTGAAAAATCATATTTGAGAAATTGAACCGTTGGCCCGTTGAAAAACACACTAAGGCAGTGGCAATGTTGGAAGAAAATTCTGACCAACCGGTTCTTTTGGGGCTCATACACTGCTGAATAATATGTACAAGATATTTCCATTTAGGAGAAAAATGGGCTTTCAAGAAAGTAAATGAATCAGCAAGACCCCTATAACCTATATTATAAAGACCAGTTTGTAAAGCGTTAAGGGTTAGGTCTGTTATACCTGTGGCATCTTGAAGATGCAAATGGTGCCGAATGGATTCCTCAGTGATGGTGATGGGAGTGCCATCAATTTTGGAGAGTATAGAGGGAATACCATTGATGGTTTGAATAGTGGCACGGTTCCAGAACTGTTTGATATGCGATATGTATATGGTGGGATTTATATTGAGTGCATGATGGATATGGGAGTGACGAAGAAAGTCCATCATGTCATGGAACGGTTGAAGGTCTGAGTGCTTTAGAGAGTAGGGAAGGCAGTTGTGTTCTTTAACAAATTACATTGAAGATCAAACAAAGGGTTTAGGGTTTGCAAAGAAGAGTGTGTGAATCGTCCTGAGGAAAAAGAAATGCCGTGGAAGGAAATTTTGTAACTGGTAGTTACAACTGAACGAAACTGGGACCTTTAAAGGTTTTGAAAAAGGTTGGGTCCCGCGCACACATATTTAAAAATTACCTAAATGCCCTGCACACTTTGACAGATCAAGTGAATAACTAACAGTCCGAGAAAATGAACTAGCAGCTTGAGAAAATACTCAAGCTGTTAGTTGAAAATGATGCATCTTTTTAATGAAACAGTGACTCCCCCTTAAATAAGCATACGAAGTAAATAATAATGAAAACAAATTAATCCATGTTTACCATACCAATATTTGATACCAGGAAAGTGAATCTTCCTACATCAAAAGGTTTTGTAAATAGATCAGCTAACTGATCATCAGTATGTATTTTGGTAACTTGGATTAATTTCTTCTCATTACAATCCCTTATGAAATGAAATCTGATGTCTATATGCTTGGTTTTTGGGAATTTCACTGGGTTTTGCACAATGCTGATTGCACTTGAATTGTCAATGTAAATAGGAGTGGATAAGAAATTCATACCATAGTCTCTCAGCTGATTTTGAATCCACATTACCTGGGAGCAGCAGCTTGCAGCTGCTACATATTCTGCTTCAGTGGATGATGTGGACACAGTTGTCTGCTTTTTGAATTGCCAAGAGACCAGTCTTGCTCCTAAGTATTGACATCCACCAGTTGTGGATTTTCTGTCAATGTTGCAACCACCATAGTCACTGTCAGAATAAGCAGTTAGTTCAAGGGGAGAGTCTTTAGGATACCATAGGCCTAAGTGTGGTTGGCCTTTGAGATATCTAAAGATTCTCTTATCAGCAACCAAGTGAGAATCCTTTGGAGAGCATTGAAACCTAGCACACACACAGACAACAAACATTATATCAGGTCTAGAAGATGTTAGATACATGAGTGATCCTATGAGAGATCTGTATAAATGTATGTCCACATCTATGCCATCTTTGTCTGTATGGAGTTGCTTGTGAGGATCCATTGGAGTGCTTGCAACCTTTGTGTCTTGATACCTAAACTTTTCTAGTATGTCTTTCACATACTTTGATTGACTTATGAAAAGTCCAGTGGGCTTCTGCTTGACTTGTAATCCCAGAAAGAAAGTGAGTTCTCCCATTGAACTCATTTGAAACTTTTTGTGCATTAAAGCTTCAAACTCTTTGCACAGGCAGTCATTGGTTGAGCCAAAGATAATGTCATCAACATAGATTTGGACAAGCAGAATCTCAGCCTTGATAGATGTAACAACCCAGCTTTTATCCAAGTCTTTTATTTCGTTTTGATTTAAATAATGTAAATTTAATTACATTATTAATTATGTAATTCAATTAAGTTGACGACTATTTAAATTAAATATATATTTATGTTGTAAATTATTAAAGATGATTAAATTAAAAGAGATATAAAATACAAAAGTTTAGTGGGTTAAATACTCAAATGATAAATGAAATATATATAAACTTAAATAATGGTCATTTAATCACAATTAAGATTTTAACTCTCTCTCTCTCTACTCTCTCACTAAAACATACGGATCCTTCACAAATTCTTCAAATAATCCATCAATTTACAAATTAATTCAAGATTCAAGACAAGGAGGAGTTACAACAACATTAATCCACAAGAAACTACAAAGATTGAGGTAAAAATTCACTTAAATTTCTATCTTTTAGAAGTTTGGTTCGGTTTTAGTAAAAACCGAAACCAAAAGATTAGAACATGAGAATTTTGTGATTGCATGTTTAAAGTTTTTGTAGATTATGATGAATTTAAGTTAATTGTTGTTAAAGAAACAAAAATCAGAGGATGGATCATCCAAATTTAGTACAAATCGGATTTTTTCCAAAAATGGTGTTCTTGACAAAAATGATGAATTTTGGATGATCTTGATCAAAATATGATGTTATTGATAGGGAAATTAGTATAAAATTAACTCAATAATCATAATACATCAATATATAACATTGCATGTTAATAAAATGGGTTTTTAGTAATTTTTATGAAAAATCCGAATGAACATATTCAAGAACATCAAGAACAATTTCTGGGAAAATACTAAGTATAGGATCCGAATTCGGATGGATCCCCATTTCGGATGATTTCAAATTTCGAACTTCTATATTTCGGACCCACCTAGATTCGGATGATGTCTAAATTCGGATCTTGCTTTGATCCTAATTCGGATGTTATGCTAAATTCGGATATCTCAATTTCGGTTGGGTCATGATCCGAATTCGGGTTATACTATTTCGGATGGAGTCAAATCCGGGTGCCCAATTCGGTTAGGTCCGAATCCGGGTCCCTGATCCGGATAGATCCGAATCCGGATAAACCGAACCCGGGGAATCCGAAATTGATTATTTTATTTTAAATACTTTAAAAATATAAATAAATGATATTGTATAATTATAATATTCATGGATTATGAGGAAAAATTGATTAGAACAATATGAGATGTATTTACATATATATCTCATTAAGATTTTAAAGAGTTAAAGAGAATGCGAAACGATTAATGAATTATCAGTTATCAGAATCAGATAAAATTCAAGATTTTAAATGACCAAAAGATGATGAAATTCCATGATAATGACATGATATGAATGATTTTGAACAGATTCAGTTTATTCTGAACATAGAGATTTAAAGACTTAAAAGCGGGGCAAAGATTTGAATTGACAGAACAGATTGACAAAGATAAAATCCTGTAACTCAGGTGGCAGATTTTTATATCTGTTTGATAAAGACCCAGACCAGTGAGTTATAGATATTCAGATTGAACATGCATAAATTCCGTTTGAGATATATTGTTGATGTTAGATTTATTGACATTCATTTATCAGCTTGATTGAGACCTGTGCACACCATGGTTGGGTGTTGCCCAGTGAATCATGATAGCTATTTGATTATCATATCATATTGCATTTAAGACTTCTTCAGACATTGCTTTATGACTTATTGCTATCATGACTTCTATGACTTAAGCTTTCATTATTTGATCAGACACTTGATAGATTTATTCAGCTTGATTAGCCTTGATGGTCTATTGTTCTAGACCTGGCTATTTCACCAGTTCTTATGAACTTGGTAATGACCTCCGATGTTCCGCCATATTGACTTACTGGTAGCTAGCCCAGTATGTGGCTGATCCCCACGATTTAAGCGTGAGTGTGGCCTGAACATCATCCAATTCTATGATTTTATATCTCAATCATGAGGGCTGTAGCGGCAGCCAAGACATATCACGCTAAGACTTATGATCCGCTTGACACGCATGTTGATATTGAAAATCTATAAACTCACTAAGCTTTGCTTACAGATGTTGCATTAATATTTTACAGGAAAAGCCAAAGGAAAATCACCTGCAGGACCTAGTACTTAGGTCATTCAAGATCCAAGTTTTGAAGCTTTCTTAGACCACTACTCAACACACTTTCTGGTACTGATTGGAAGACAGCAAATGTGGTGGTTTTGGGTAGACTTGATGTGACTTTTGATGTTATGACTAGATTAGATGTTATTTTTTTTATAACTTTAATTTGAAATATGTAATCTGTATCCTAATCTGATTGTACATGTAATTTCATTATTCCGCAATTTAATTACCCAATCTTAGTATGGTTGATATTGTATTGCATGATGTGGGACCTAGACTCTGAGGACTGCCCCGGAAGGGGAGGTCTTCACAGGATGGTATCAGAGCCCATAGTTTGAGTGAATCAAGTATTACGTGAGTATACTTGGTCTCAAACTGAAGCAATACATATGTATCAATCATTTAGGTGGTTTAAACTGAGATAGGATGTACAGACTGTTAGGATGGGAAAAAGGGTACATAGATCTAAGTCTATAAACTGATAGTTAATCGATTTTAATTTTCAGTAAAAGATGTCAGGATCAGGATCAGGTGATATTCCCAGCAACATGAACCCACAACAAATGTTAGAAATGATGCAACAACTTTTAGCCCAACACTCAGAACAACAAAATAAGTCAATGCAAGAACAGTTTCAAGCCAGAGATGAGGCTGAAGCTAAAAGACGTGAAGATAAAAGAAATAAGCGAAAAGATAAACAAGTCCAGAACGATGAATCTGATTCTGATAACACAAATCCTGAAACCCAAATTGCTCAGCCAAAAGGCTGCAAGTTCAAAGATTTTAAAGCGAGTGGTGCCCTGAACTTCAAGGGCACAGTGAATCCAATTCAGGCGATGGATTGGATCAGCCATACCGAAGAGATCTTTAGAATCTCTGACTGCTTAGATTCAAAGAAAGTGAGTTATACTTCTGCGTTGTTTGTCGGCGCTGCCCGTGCTTGGTGGAAGACTCAAAGAAGCATATATGGAGAGGAGATAATACAGACTTTAGAGTGGAATCAATTCCTAGACATGTTTAACGCGAAGTATTGCCCGATCGATCTAGAAGATAAAATGGAAGTTCAACTGATGCAGCTGACTCAGGGAACCAAGACAGTTGACGAATACGAACACGAATTCTCACGACTATGCGGTTATTCCTCGTATCAGGTAGCTACAGAAGAGAGAAAGATGAATAGATTTCGTGGAGGGCTTAATCCGAGATATCGACACCCAATGAGCGCGATAAAGTATAATTCTTATCTGGAAATGGTAGAAGCGGCAAGACAAATCGAGCGAGGTTATTTAGAATACGACGATCAGCTCTATGCTCCAACGACTAACTCAATGAATCCGTCTCCTCCAAAGAAACAAAGTTTTGGCAGATTTTTCAAGCCAAATAAGTCGCAATCTCAGCAATCCCATCAGCATAGTTCACAACAGAAAGCACAAGTTTACTCCCTCACGAACGAACCACGATTCTGCAAGCGATGCAGAAGATCACACATGGGATTGTGCAATCCAGATGATGTTACTTGCTTTGCGTGCAACATGATCGGTCACAGTAGTGAAGAATGTCCACAGCAAGGACGTGGATGCGCAAAATGTGGAAAAAGGGGACACTTTATGTATCAGTGTCGTAGCGGGTCGCGTTATCGGTCTCAGTCATCAGCTGGAGGGTCTACAGTTAAGAGTTCTGCTGCAACGCCAACTGCAAAGACTCGAGCTTTTCAAATAACAGCCAAGGAAGCAAAAGAAACACCTGACGTAGTTACCGGTATGTACCTGCTTAACTCTATTCCTGCCCGAGTACTATTTGATTCCGGCGCGAGTCGTTCTTTCATATCAACATCTTTTGCACAAAGATTACATAAGTCTCCATCAAAGCTTTCCATGATACTAGACATTGAGACAACTAGTAACAATTTCGTTATGGCTGATTCCGTTTACCGTAATTGCACACTATTTATTGGCAACATCGTATTCAATCTCGACCTCATTCCTATTCCGTTGAAAGAATTCGACGTCATCATTGGCATGGACTGGCTAACAAATAACGAGGCTACAATCATCTGCAATCGACGAATCATCAGAATCAAGTCTTCAGACGGCCGAGTATTGGAGATCAAGGGCGAGAAGCGTAAAGGTGCTCACTGCTTTATTTCTATAGAGAAAGCTCATAAATATGTATCTAAGGGTCGTGAATCCTATCTGTGTTATGCTCTATCTGAATCCAACTCTGAAAAGAAATCTCTGTCTGATATTCCGATTGTTTGCGAGTTCCCGGACGTCTTTCCTGATGATATTTCCGGAGTGCCACCGGAACGTCAAGTCGAGTTCAGTATTGACTTGGTTCCTGGTGCGGCTCCTATTGCAAAAGCTCCTTACAGACTTGCACCTGCAGAAATGCAGGAAATGTCAAAGCAATTGCAAGAGCTGTTGGAAAAGGGGTTTATCCGACCGAGTTCATCTCCGTGGGGTGCACCTGTCTTATTCGTTAAGAAGAAAGACGGAACTTTTCGAATGTGCATTGATTACCGCGAGTTGAACAAAGTCACAATAAAGAATAAGTATCCTCTGCCCAGGATCGATGATCTGTTTGATCAGCTACAAGGAGCCAGCTACTTCTCGAAAATCGATCTTCGTTCTGGGTATCATCAATTAAAAGTCAGAGATGAGGATATTCCGAAGACAGCCTTCCGAACAAGATACGGTCATTGCGAATTTCTCGTGATGCCGTTTGGCTTGACAAATGCACCAGCATCGTTCATGGATCTCATGAATCGTGTGTGCAGACCTATGTTGGATAAATCAGTTATCGTATTCATAGACGATATTCTGATTTACTCCAAAACGGAGGCTGATCATTCTATTCATCTGCGGCAATTGCTAGAGTTATTAAGAAAAGAAAGACTCTACGTAAAATTCTCTAAGTGCGAATTTTGGCTCAGACAGATTCAGTTCCTTGGCCATGTTGTTTCTGGCGAAGGGATTTCCGTTGATCCTTCGAAAGTTGAGGCCGTTCAGAAATGGCAAACGCCTCGCAATGCCTCTGAAATAAGAAGTTTCCTTGGATTGGCCGGTTATTATCGGCGATTCATAAAGGATTTCTCGAAGATTGCTGTACCTCTAACGATGCTAACACGAAAGAATACTCCTTTCGTTTGGTCCGATAAACAGCAAAAGGCATTTGACATTCTGAAACAGAAGCTTATTCAAGCGCCGATCCTAGCCTTTCCAGAAGGTAATGACGATTTCGTCGTTTACAACGACGCATCTGGTACTGGCTTAGGATGTGTTCTCATGCAAAGAGGAAAGGTTATTGCCTACGCTTCAAGGCAATTAAAAGATTACGAGAAAAGTGCACCAACTCATGATCTTGAGTTGGCTGCCGTCACCTTTGCTCTGAAAATCTGGCGGCATTATCTTTATGGGACTCGGTGTCAGCTCTACACCGATCACAAGAGTCTCAAACGTCTTTTCACTCAAAAGGATCTGAATATGAAACAGCGTCGGTCCTTGGAGCTTATCAAGGACTATGATTGCGAGATCCTATATCATCCCGGCAAAGCTAACGTTGTCGCGGATGCTTTGAGTAGAAAAGTCTATCCGGAAAAGTGCTGTTATGCGCTGACTCCTGTATTATTCTCTTCTGATCTTATTGAAGACATCAGAATTGCTCAAGCTGAAGCATTGAAAGAAGAGAATATTGATTCTGAAAATCTTAAAGGGCAAATACAATTTCTAACTCTGAATCATTTGGGACTTCACTGTCTCAAGGGAAACCGAATCTGGGTTCCTAAGTATGGTTCAATTCGCAGCACTCTTCTGTCTGAAGCTCATCAGTCCAAATTATCTGTTCATCCTGGTAGCTCAAAGATGTACTTCGATCTGAAAGCTGACTACTGGTGGCCAGGAATGAAGAAAGACATCGGTAAATGTGTTGAAAGCTGCAGAGTCTGTCAGATGGTAAGGGCAGAACATCAGAGGCCCTTCGGGGATATGCAACCACTGCCAGTTCCTGAGTGGAAGTGGGAGCATATAACAATGGACTTCGTCACAAAACTGCCGAAAACCAAAAGACAGCACGACTCCATCTGGGTAGTCGTGGACAGATTAACGAAGTCAGCTCACTTCATACCGATGAAGGAAACATACTCCCTCGATAGATTGGCACAAATATACATCACAGAAGTCATTTCAGGTCACGGTGTGCCAAAATCTATCGTTTCTGATCGTGATAGTCGTTTCACATCCAGATTCTGGCAAGCACTGCAAGACGGGATGGGTACTCGGATCTCTATGAGTACTGCTTATCATCCAAGTGCAGATGGCCAGAGTGAGCGTACTATCCTAACTCTAGAAGATATGCTTCGTGCCTGCATTCTTGATCTAGGTGGTAACTGGGATGACCACTTGCCGTTGGTCGAATTCTCATACAATAACAGTTATCATTCTACGATCAAGATGGCTCCTTTTGAAGCTCTATACGGAAGAAAGTGCAGAACTCCCACCTGTTGGCGCGAAACAGGTGAATCGCCAATAGCAGGACCTGCCCTTCTACAGTTGACTCACGAAAAGATTCAGCTGGTTAGAAGAAATATTCTTGAAGCTCAAAGCAGGCAGAAGTCATACTATGATAACCGGCACAGATCAATCAGCTTTGCGGTTAACGATTGGGTGATGCTGAAAGTGTCTCCAATGAAGAATGTGGTGCGGTTCATTAAAAGAAACAAGCTAGCTCCGAGATTCATCGGTCCGTTCAAAATTGTTGAAAAGATTGGGAATCAATCTTATCGACTTGAACTGCCAGCGGACTTATCTGGAATACATCCTGTATTTCATGTTAGTCACTTGAGAAAGAGCTTAGCAGATGAAAGAGAAGTGCAAATACCACACGTTAACCTGCAAATTGATGAGAAGCTTCGAGTGGTTGAAGAGCCGGAATGTATTCTGGACTCGAAGACCAAAAAGCTTCGGAATAAAGAAATACAGATGGTGCTCGTCCAGTGGAAACATCACAAAGGTTCGCATCAGTCTTGGGAATCGAGTGATGTTATGAAAGCTACTTATCCCAGTCTGTTCGAACGTAGCTAACTTCGGGGACGAAGTTTGTGCGTGGTGGAGCCCATTCTGTAACAGCCCAGCTTTTATCCAAGTCTTTTATTTCGTTTTGATTTAAATAATGTAAATTTAATTACATTATTAATTATGTAATTTAATTAAGTTGAAGACTATTTAAATTAAATATATATTTATTTTGTAAATTATTAAAGATGATTAAATTAAAAGAGATATAAAATACAAAAGTTTAGTGGGTTAAATACTCAAATGATAAATGAAATATATATAAACTTAAATAATGGTCATTTAATCACAATTAAGATTTAACTCTCTCTCTCTACTCTCTCACTAAAACATACGGATCCTTCACAAATTCTTCAAATAATCCATCAATTTAGCAATTAATTCAAGATTCAAGACAAGGAGGAGTTACAACAACATTAATCCACAAGAAACTACAAAGATTGAGGTAAAAATTCACTTAAATTTCTATCTTTTAGAAGTTTGGTTCGGTTTTAGTAAAAACCGAAACCAAAAGATTAGAACATGAGAATTTTGTGATTGCATGTTTAAAGTTTTTGTAGATTATGATGAATTTAAGTTAATTGTTGTTAAAGAAACAAAAATCAGAGGATGGATCATCCAAATTTAGTACAAATCGGATTTTTACCAAAAATGGTGTTCTTGACAAAAATGATGAATTTTGGATGATCTTGATCAAAATATGATGTTATTGATAAGGAAATTAGTATAAAATTAACTCAATAATCATAATACATCAATATATAACATTGCATGTTAATAAAATGGGTTTTTAGTAATTTTTATGAAAAAACCGAATGAACATATTCAAGAACATCAAGAACAATTTCTGGGAAAATACAAAGTATAGGATCCGAATTCGGATATACCCGAATTCGGATGGATCCCCATTTCGGATGATTTCAAATTTCGGACTTCTATATTTCGGACCCACCTAGATTCGGATGATGTCTAAATTCAGATCTTGCTTTGATCCTAATTCGGATGTTATGCTAAATTCGGATATCTCAATTTCGGTTGGGTCATGATCCGAATTCGGGTTATACTATTTCGGATGGAGTCAAATCCGGGTGCCCAATTCGGTTAGGTCCGAATCCGGGTCCCTGATCCGGATAGATCCGAATCCGGATAAACCGAACCCGGGGAATCCGAAATTGATTATTTTATTTTAAATACTTTAAAAATATAAATAAATGATATTGTATAATTATAATATTCATGGGTTATGAGGAAAAATTGATTAGAACAATATGAGATGTATTTACATATATATCTCATTAAGATTTTAAAGAGTTAAAGAGAATGCGAAACGATTAATGAATTATCAGTTATCAGAATCAGATAAAATTCAAGATTTTAAATGACCAAAAGATGATGAAATTCCATGATAATGACATGATATGAATGATTTTGAACAGATTCAGTTTATTCTGAACATAGAGATTTAAAGACTTAAAAGCGGGGCAAAGATTTGAATTGACAGAACAGATTGACAAAGATAAAATCCTGAAATAACTCAGGTGGCAGATTTTTATATCCGTTTGATAAAGACCCAGACCAGTGAGTTATAGATATTCAGATTGAACATGCATAAATTCCGTTTGAGATATATTGTTGATGTTAGATTTATTGACATTCATTTATCAGCTAGATTGAGACCTGTGCACACCATGGTTGGGTGTTGCCCAGTGAATCATGATAGCTATTTGATTATCATATCATATTGCATTTAAGACTTCTTCAGACATTGCTTTATGACTTGTTGCTATCATGACTTCTATGACTTAAGCTTTCATTATTTGATCAGACACTTGATAGATTTATTCAGCTTGATTAGCCTTGATGGTCTATTGTTCTAGACCTGGCTATTTCACCAGTTCTTATGAACTTGGTAATGACCTCCGATGTTCCGCCATATTGACTTACTGGTAGCTAGCCCAGTATGTGGCTGATCCCCACGATTTAAGCGTGAGTGTGGCCTAAACATCATCCAATTCTATGATTTTATATCTCAATCATGAGGGCTGTAGCGGCAGCCAAGACATATCACGCTAAGACTTATGATCCGCTTGACACGCATGTTGATATTGAAAATCTATAAACTCACTAAGCTTTGCTTACAGATGTTGCATTAATATTTTACAGGAAAAGCCAAAGGAAAATCACCTGCAGGACCTAGTACTTAGGTCATTCAAGATCCAAGTTTTGAAGCTTTCTTAGACCACTACTCAACACACTTTCTGGTACTGATTGGAAGGCAGCAAATGTGGTGGTTTTGGGTAGACTTGATGTGACTTATGATGTTATGACTAGATTAGATGTTATTTTTTTTATAACTTTAATTTGAAATATGTAATCTGTATCCTAATCTGATTGTACATGTAATTTCATTATTCCCTAATTTAATTACCCTATCTTAGTATGGTTGATATTGTATTGCATGATGTGGGACCTAGACTCTGAGGACTACCCCGGAAGGGGAGGTCTTCACATTAGACTTAGTGAAAAGTGTTTTTTCCAGAGTGCCTCTCTTGAACCCATTCTGTAGAAGGTAGGATGACAGAGTGTCATACCATGCTCTGGGGGCTTGATGGAGACCATAGAGAGCCTTGTCTAGCTTGTAGACCCTGTCTGGATACTTGTAGTCTTCAAAACCAGGAGGTTGACACACATAGACCTCTTCTTCAATTGTCCCATATAAAAAGGCAGACTTCACATCCATTTGATACACTTTAAAGCCTTTGAAGCTTGCATAGGCCAAGAATAGTCTGATAGCTTCAATTCTTGCCACTGGGGCAAATACATCATTATAATCTATGCCTTCTTCTTGAGTGTACCCTTGTGCTACTAGCCTTGCTTTATTCTTGATGACTATCCCTCTCTCATCGTTCTTGTTCCTGAACACCCATCTTGTACCAATTGCTCTCTTACCTTTAGGAAGATCTACCAGAGTCCATACATTCTGAATCTTGAACTGTAGAAGCTCTTCATGCATTGCCTCAATCCAGGATGAATCTTTTATTCTGATGCCTTTTTAGGTTCCAGTTGAGACATGAAACAGGCATGTTCAAAAGCAGCTAGACTGAATTCAGGAACTGCTTGTTCAGCAACAGCAGTCTCATTGTGAACCGTCTTCCTTGTTTGTACAGGAGTACCTGGATCACCCAGTATTTGATTGAGAGGATGATACTTGTGAACTCTGAGGGTAGGCTCTCTTTCTGTCTGAAAAGAGGATCCAAGATTTGTATCATCTCTATCAGGATCAGTGAATGGTTCAGTTTCAGTAACAGCTTGACTTGAATCTGGGACTGGTTCCCTTTGGGGTGGAGCTGTGCTCTTAGGACTTGGGAGATGCACTTCAGTGTCTGGATTTGTATCATGTTGAGCATTCAGGACCCCTGGAGGATCACAAGACAGAAGTGGTATAGTGATGTATTCATCCCAATTTGTTGAATCTGCAGCAGTTTGAAACTTTGTGCCAACAGCTTGAGAATTTGTATTGGCAGCATGAGAATCTGTGTTGGCAGCTTCAATCTTGTATGCATCAGCTTCTGCAGTATACTCAACAAAGCTCAGAGAATTTGTTAGTGAATCTAAGTCAAACAACCAATCAGGACCAGTGCCTTTGACATTTGCAGTATTTTCATTAAATTCAACATTGGCACTTTCTTCAATGGTTTTAGATACACTATTGTATACTCTATAGGCTTTGAGTAACCTACAAAGAATCTTTCTTCAGCCTTACTTTCAAACTTCCCTAAGTGAGTCTTAGTGTGAAGAATAGTACATGGGCATCCAAAAGACTTGAAGAAAGCTATTAGGGGACTTCTTTTATGGAATAACTCATAGGGAGTTTTCCCTTGTGATTGGACAACCTGAACCCTATTCAGAACATAACAGGCTGTATTAACAGCTTCTGCCCAGAAAGTCATCGGCAGTTTTGAATCAGCTAGCATAGTTCTAGCAGCCTCAATTAATGTTCTGTTCTTTCTTTCAGCAACACCATTTTGCTGTGGTGTTCTTGGTGCACTATACTGTCTAGCAATGCCTTTGGACTCACAGAAACTGGATAGAATATGATTTTTAAATTCAGTTCCATTGTCTGATCTTCTCACCTTAACTTTTGAGTTGGATTGATTTTCTATCTTAAGAATAAATGACTTAACTAGCTCAGCAGTTTCATCTTTAGTCCTAAGAAAGTAAACCCAGGTAAATCTGGTGAAATCATCAACAATAACTAAACAGTAAGCCCTTTTATTCAAACTCAAGACAGATGTTGGACCAAATAGATCCATATGAATTAGCTGAAGAGCAGATGAGATTGAATTTACTTCCTTGACCTTATGAGAAGTTTTGTGTTGCTTGCCTTTAAGACATGCTACACAATGATCATCACATATGAACTCCTTTTGTGGTAAGCCTCTTACCAGATTCTTTTTGACTAAAACATTCATGGACTTGAAGTTCATGTGACACATCCTTCTATGCCAAAGTGCAGACTCATTTGATGATGCTTTGGATATCAAACAGCTTAAAGTATTTGATTTAGATAAAAGATCTGTGTCCAGACAGTAAACATTGTCCTTTCTTGGTGTTCTTAGTAAAACAAGATTTTCAGGAATTTTGAAATCTTTTGAAAGGACAATGCACTCAGAATCTGTAAACAGAACAATGTTTTGTTTGTCACAGATTTGAGAGACACTTAATAAATTGTACTTAAGCTGTTCAACATTCAAAACATCATGGAATTTCATGTTGCCTGCATTAACAGTACCTTTACCTGTAACCTTACCTCCTTTTGAGTTGCCTCCAAATGCAACAAAACCTCCATCAAAGCCTTTGAAATTTGACAAGCATTCAGAGTTGCCTGTCATGTGCCTAGAGCATCCACTATCCAAATGCCATCTTGTTTTATGAGGAGACCTGTGGTTGCCCTGCACAAATAGAAGCTTAGTCAGTAGTGGAGTAAACCCAAACCAAATTGGTTTTGGGTTGGCCTTGTGTATTGACATAACTAAACACTGTTTTTGACTTTTTATATTTTGTGAGATCTACTGATGGAGTTTTTGGAGGGTATTTAGTGATTATATGAGGTATCCAGGTATTTTGATCATCTTTTCTTCTAACAGTCTCAGATGATTCACTAGCAGTTCCAGATTGATGCTTAGCAGCCTGATCTGTGGTTTTAGTGCTAACAGCTTCAGATTTTGCACTAACAGCTTCAGAATTTGGCTTAGCAGTCTGATCTTTTGCATTAGCAGTTTGATCTGAGGATCTGTCCTTGACACACCATATTTGTTTAAAACTTTGATTTAGGCTTTGCCAAAACTTGTTTTTGGTGTGTGGACTGTTTTTTATTAACTTTTAAAAGCCTGTGATCAACTGTTTTCTTTGGAACTGATGTAGCAGAAGATTTGACCTTTGAATGTTTTGCCTGAGTAGGATTTGATTTTGTTTGATTCACAGACTGTTTCGCAACAGCTGGTTTATAAAAAAAATCCTTGGCCAAGTGATTCTTCCTGCCACAGTGAAAGCACCTTTTGACTATTTGAATTGGAGAACCAGATTTTTCCGACAATTTCTGGTTCTTGTTTCTCTGATTTCCCCTTACCTGCTGTTGTTTGGGAAACTTTTGAACACCATGCTTTTGGCATGTGCAGACAGGAACAATATTCCCTCTTTTATTATTTTTTGAGGAAGATGCAGTGTTACAGTTAGAATGTACAGAAACTTGTGGAGCAGCATTGCGTACACTTATCTTCTCTTTTCCTTTCTTATTGGGTGCTTGGATCTCTATGGGTGCACTAATTGTTTTATGTGCCTTCTCAGCTGTTGTGCACTCACACTTTGTGTTTTGAATCTGATCTTCTTTAGATTCAGGGCTGGTATCAAGGATAGGATCTACAGTAGTCATAGACTCATCTAATGGTTCATTGACAAGTCTATCAGCAACTTCACTCATTGGATGAATGTACTTATTGTTGTATGGAGGTGGAGTAGCCCTGTATCCTATGCCTTCTTTGGGATTAACCTGAGATTTTACCCTGTCTTTGAATTGGACTTCCATTAGGTGTTCTAGCTTTTGATTAGCTAATTTAAAGTTACCTAGATCTATATTTACAGATTCTAGTTTCTTATTAGCCTCCAACACCTTTTGTTCAGTCTCTTCTACCTTCTTATTCAGAGAGTCTATTTTCTTATTTAGCTCCTTTTTCTCCCACTCATGATATGTTCTATCATGTCCCATTTGAATCTCATTGTCCTTATAGTCATTGATCTGTTTTTCAAGATCTTCTATGGCTTGCATGTATTCATATCTCCTTTCTTCCATCTTAGCTAGAGTTTTGCACATGCTCTCATTATGGTCTCTGAACTTTTTAACCATATTTTTGCATGATTGAGAGCAGAGTTTAGAATTTACCTCAGATGGTGTGGAGGAGATATTTGATGTTTCTGCCATTAGAGCTTGATTTTGAAACTCTTCCTCTGTCTGATCACTCCAGTCAAACACATTGTCTTCTTGATAGACAAGTGCTGTTGATGATGATGTCTGATTGGGCTGTGAAGTCCTTGATGACTGTTGACCTTGAGATCTGCATTCTCTGGCAAAGTGACCAAGCTTATGACATTTATAGCACTCAACGTTTGATTTATCAAAAGCTGGTTTGCCTTCTGTTCTGGCTTGAAAGTTGGTCCTTCCAGTTCTTTTAAGAAACCTTTTGGCCCTCATGGTCAGCATTGCATGTTGCCACTTTAAATCCATCTCTTCAAGATCATATGGATGAATTTGTTCTAAATCTTCAGCATTTAGAGCAAATAGTCCATCATTGGCAACAAAAGCCTCATAGTGAGCTTCAGCAGAGTTGCCATCACCACCTGAAAAGGAATCACTGCTATTAGATTTATCAGAAGACAGAAGAGCAGTATTGTGATTATAAGAAAAGGATTTCTTTTTAGTATCAATCTCAGTCTCAAACACTCTCAGACTGTTATATAGATCATCCAGTTCTATCTCATCATGAGTGTCTTTTGTTCTCCATTGGGCAGCATAAACTGTCCATTCTTCTCCAAGAGATCTGAGAAACTTTCTGTTGACTTCATCTTGATCCAGGCTGACTTTTGCACTTTCTAATTCACTTATCAGTTTGTTGAACCTGTCAAAGATTTGAGTAAGGTTTTCATTCTTGCCACCAGAAAAGTTCTCATACTGCTGTTTCAAAAGATCTTTTTGATTTCTCTTGGTACTGGCATTACCAGCAAATCTTTTCTCTAAAGCATTCCAAAGAGAATGAGCAGTATAAAACTTTTTGAACTGATGTTGATAAGCATTAGGAATGGCTATTTGTAAAAGTGTAAGAGCTTTCACTTCATTCATTCTAGCCTTCCTTTCAAGTTCAGTTTTTGGAGGAGTTTTGACTGGTTTTCCCTCATCATCAAGTTCTGGATCAACTACAGGAGGAAATTCAACAGCTTCCCATATGGCATAGTCAATGAATTGGATATGCTGTTGAATCCTGAGTTTCCACATCTCAAACTCAGTGGGCTTGAGCATAGGCACTTTGAGTCCTTGCCCAGATCCACTGCTGCTATTTTCAAATTCCATTGCAGAAAGATTAAAATTTTAAAAAAAAGTTTTCGACTTTGAAAAACAAAGAACGACCTGTGGCTCTGATACCACTTGTCAGGATCTAAAACTAATTAACCAAGACTAACTGATTTGAATTTATCAGAGTATAAATCAATAATCTTGCTTTGAATCAAAGTTTAATTAAGAAGTTTGCGGAATAACACTTAATTATTTTAACAAAAGCTTTCAGAATAAATAGTAGATAAACACAATAAATAATCAAGACTGCTTGTATTGCTGATCTCAATGATTACAATCACCTCTAATCTGTTTGATTAGACTAAGAACACATACTGTTCTTAGGGTTTTACAACCTTAGAGGCTTATGAAAACTTAAACAAAAAGCAATTACAGACTCGAATATGCAGAAAACTCTTATACAATAGAAAGACCTATTCTATGTATTTATATTGCTTCTTGATATGTTTCCTTGAAGAACTATGACTTCTCTGATAGTAGATATGCTGGAATCTTCGTGTAGATATCTTTTCCTGAAAATCAGCACTTTCTGTTCATGAAACTGTTGAGCAGCTTGAATCACTTGACAGCTTGAACAGAGCAGCTTGAGTTGATTTACTATGGCAGCTTGAACTTTTACACTGGCAGCTCGAGTTTCTTCAACTAGCAGCATGAACTTTGGATTTACATATAAACCCTACTAACAGTTTGAGAAGTCTAACTAACAGCTTGAACCTACTTAAACTATTTTCCAACACATCTCTTTTGGATTAGCTTAAAACCTAGCACAAATACACACAACAAACATTATGTCAGGTCTAGAAGCAGTTAAATACATGAGTGAATCAATTATGGGCCGATATAACGTCGGATCCACATCGGTATCACTTTCTGTGCTCGGTCCGAGATTATGATTCACTTGAATCGGCGTGCTGAAGTGAGCAGTCAGCTTTTTCCCCTCCATCCCGAAGCGCTCTAGAATGTCGTAGACATACTTCGTCTGATGGATAAACATGCCCTCCTTCCACTGTTCGACTTGCAAACCCAGAAAGAAGTTTAATTCACCCATAGCACTCATCTCAAACTTAGACTTCATCACCTTTTCAAAGTCTTTGCACATCTGCTCGTTTGATGACCCGAAAATGATATCATCGACGTACACTTGTACCAAGATGAAATATTCACCTTTCCTTTTTACAAACAACGTACTATCAATTCTCCCTCTTTCAAACCCGTTGTCTAAAAGATGAGTAGATAGAGTCTCGAACCACGCCCTTGGTGCTTGATGTAGTCCATATAAAGCCTTATCTAAACAATACACTCTATCTGGATACTTCGGATCTGTAAACCCGGGCGGTTGTTCAACGTACACCAGTTCCTTCACTTTCCTATAAAGAAAAGCACTCTTTAAATCAAGTTGATAAACCTTAAAACCTTTGAAGGACGCAAAGGCCAGAAACAAACGGATTGCTTCAAGCCTTGCTACTGGCGCAAATACTTCATTGTAATTGATTCCTTCCTCTTGGTTGAAATCCTTTACCACTAGTCTTGCCTTGTTGCGAGTAACTATACCCCGATCATCCCTCTTGCACTTAAAAACCCACTTGGTTCCTATTGTAACTTCTCCTCGAGGTAACGGAACTAACTCCCACACTTCAAGTTTCCTGAATTGTGACAGTTCTTCCTGCATCGCTTCAACCCAAGAATTATCCTTCATTGCCATTTGCACGTTCTTCGGCTCTACTTGCGAGATGAAACATGAATAGAGGCAAGTGTGAAAGGACTCGGAGTCATTGATCATTGACAACAACAATGTGTTATTATTCAAACTACTCCTAGTCCTCACACCAGCATTTGGATTTCCTATGATGCTCTCAATCGGATGATTCTTATTAATCATCGATGTTTCTATCTCGTCAACCCTAATATTATCTCCTAAGTTGGATCCTATTTCACCTATCGGGGGAACGACTTCAGACTCTACATTTTCTTCCTCATGACCACTGTCTTCAGAGTTAGAATTTGTTGGCTGATTTTCGTTTGTAGGCAACTCAGAATCATTCTCTGCTGGAGATCTATCTTCAGTTGATGTAGGCTCAGATGTTGATGGAAAAGTCATTCTCGGAAAACTTTGACCCTCGTCATTCGGATTTAATGACGACAAGTCCTGTTCGATTGTACCTGCATTTCCATCCAAAGGAATGTTAAATGATTCGAACAATTTGTCATAATCAAAAATCCATTCCGGACCAGTTTGGGGTTCATGTGTATAACTTGTTACTTCAATGTTATACACAATCTCTACTGTACCATTTGATTTATTAAAAACCCTTTTATTTGGTGAGTTCGGCACATAAGCTAGGAAATAACCTTCGTTAGCCTTTTCACCAAACTTAGGTTGATGTTTTGTTTTCATTAACGTACATGGTATCCCAAATGGTTCGAAGCCATTTAAATTTGGTGGCCTTTTATTCAAAACTTCAAAACAGGTTTTGTTCAATGATTTGACAGTAAGGACCCGGTTTAAAACATGACAAGCGGTATTCACTGCCTCCCCCCAAAACATGGTAGAAGCTTTGAATCCGAGAGCATGGTCCTTGCTGCCTCAATCAAAGTCCTGTTTTTCCGTTCTGCCACCCCATTTTGTTGTGGCTCATAAGGTGCACTAAATTGATGCACTATGCCCTTTGATAGGCAATATACACCAATAACTGTGTTTTTGAATTCTGTTCCGTTATCACTCCTGATACGTTTTACCTGCGTCCCGTAGGAGTTTTCCAATTGGTCTAAGAACCCGATTAGCTTGGCAGCTGTTTCGTCCTTTGTACCTAATAAGAAAACCCAAGAAAATCGTGAGTAATCATCAGTAATAACTAAACAATACCAACTACCACCTAATACTTCTTTTGTTGATTGGTCCGAACAGGTCCATATGCAACAAATCGAACGTGGCAGCTATCGAGTTTTGAGTCTTGGACTTGTGTGCCTTCTTGTGTTGTTTTCCTTTCTTGCACGGTAGATACTTGTCCTCAAACTGAAAACTCTTCATTGGAACACCTTGCACCAGTCCGTTTTTCGTAATGTAATTCATTTTTCTTAGGTGCAAGTGTGCCATGCGTCTGTGCCACAAAACTGATTCAGTCTCTGAAGCATTTGATAGTAGACAAATTGGTCCCATCGAAGATTCCGGCTTGTTCATGTCTAGCATGTACAGGTCATTCTTCCTTGGAGCCCTCATCAGTATCCACTCTTTAGGTACTGTGAATCCTGGTTTCAGCACTAACGCCTCAGTATCAGTGAAAAGTACTGAGTTCTTCTTATCACAGATTTGAGATACACTAATGAGATTTTGGACCAGTTTATCAACGTGATAAACTTGATCCATTTTGATAGTCCCATTAGTGACCACTCCAGTACCGGTGATATTTCCTCCTTTATTACCAGCAAACGATACAAATCCCCTATTCCCTCCCTTGCAGTCTGCAAGTAGACTTCTTTCCCCAGTCATGTGCCTCGAGCAACCACTGTCGACGAACCATTTGTTGTTTGGACAGTAGTTATCTCCTGCACATGAAAGAAAAGAGGTTAGTTATCACGGGGAACCCAAGCCATGACCGACTTGGTAATACCATTCTCGTCCACATACTTGAATTCTTTCAAATACCCATCTCTCCTTTTAGGTGACTTGGGTTTTTGATTTAGAGCATGTTGTGATGCAGAGTGATTTAAGTTCACTCTCGGCCTTTGTGTAGGCATTTGCTGTGGAGCTCTTAAATAGTTTCGATTATAAGGCATTTCCGATTGATATCCCTGAGCTCTACCTGGTGTTTGATGTCTTACAGGAGTGTGTGACCTAACCGGAGTGTAAGATCTTCTAGGTGTAGTACTCCTATAATTTTGTTGCGAAGCTGACCTAGTTTGATTAGGAACTCTATTCGGTGAATTAGTTCTAATCACTTCGTTGGGTCGACCTGACACAGGTGTTTGTTTCACAGCAGATTTTGGTGTGGCTTGCACAATTTTCTCGGTATTTTGAGAACCACTTGTGCTTGCTACACTTATAGAAGGTTTATGTTGTTCCGGCTTTCCAGTTTTAGGTGTAGAGTCTACCTTCCTATGTGGACAACTAGAAGCAACATGTCCCTTTTCATGTCATCTAAAGCAAGACATTTTGTCAATCGACTTCTTATGCGTGCCCTTTGACTTAGGTGTCTCACTAGTGTCTTGTTCTTTCGTCTCAACTATAGTGGCCGTTTCCTCCTGTTGATTATTAAAGTCAATTTTGGCTTCTCCTAAAGGCTTATCACTAGAAGATGACACAAATTAAATATCTTAATCTTGACATTACTATTAGTCACCCTAGCTTCTTTATCCTTAACTGGTTCAGACATAGGTTCAGGTGCTACCTCTGAATCAACTGGTTTTTCAGTTTTCTCCTGAGGCTAAGGCACATAGTTATCATTGAAAGGTGGAGGACTCTCATTATACCCTAAACCTATAGGTTTCTTAGACTGACGCTGTGCATCTAAGATCTTCCCTTGATTGAGTGATGAGTTCCTAAACTTTTCCAGTTTACTATTCACCTCGACAACTTTAACCTTAGCTTCTTCTAGCTCTACCTCTTTAATCTTAAGCTCTTTGGTCAATGCCTCAACATGTTTGTACATTAGTTCTATTCTAATACACTGCTCACTCAGCTTGTCTTTAAGAACTATGACATCTTGTGCATCTGCGTTAAGCTTATTCCTAAGATCTTCCTTTATATCTAAGAGGCTAGCATTGTCCGATTTTAAGGATTCATTTTGAGCAGTTATAGTTTGATGTGATTCTAGCACTAAGTTTAATCTATCATTAGACGTAGCACATAAAGCACATAAATCTTGGAATGTAGAGAAGTTCAGAATTACCTTCGCGTGATCTGATTCCACGTTGGCCATTTGTGCGGCGAACTCCAGAATAGTCTGATCTTCTGACTTTTCTAACAACATTGGACTGATATCATTCTGATTGATGTCCCCTGCCTGTTCCTCTGCTCCGACACTTCTAGTCTCCGTTACTTCAGCCATAAAGGCTCTAGCGTTGGACTCTGGATGTGTACTCCAGTCATATGTTCCATCGAGCTGTTTGTCAGATGTTACGTTGGTTAACAGACCAGCTATGTTTGCCTGATTGCTTGAACAACCCGACTGATATCTCCCTTGAGATTGATTTTGGTACTGGTTCTGGTAGTTCTCGACTTTAGGTCTTTGACACTCTCTAGCCAAATGTCCTAACCCTTGGCAGTTGTAGCACTTAACTTTGGATTTATCAAACCCAATCTTATTGTTGCTGACATTGAGATTTCTGCCCGTCCTCTTGATGAACCTTTTAACTCGCTGAGTTACCATGGCCAGTTGCCATTGCAGATCCATCTCCTCTAAATCATCAGGGTCCACCTGATCATAATCCTCATCCCATAGCGCAGGATCTTTGATTTTCCCTTGAACGCAATTGCCATAGGCGGCCACAAATGAAGCCAACAGATTTAGATGGTCTTCAGCTGGTTTTGCGCTCATCGGCATCTTTGAGTATCCTTGAGATGTTGATGCAGACTGAGTTGGCTTTTCTTCTGGTCTAGAGAACCTTAAGAAAGCCCGGCTCACTGAGTCTTCTGCTTCAACCGGAGTCGATGTTTCACCCGAAAAGAATGTTGTAGCCGTCTTCAAGTCACTTGCCCCTGAAGGTTTGGACTTCCCAAAATACATATCCAGATCCTGTACTTGGTCATAATCCCGTTCCTTCTTCAACAATTCAAAGTTATAGGCCCTTAGCGTTCCTATGACGTTTTCTAGAGTTAGAGTATAAAACTTGTCTTCATCATGTTTTATCAGCGCCACATACATCTCCCATTTGGCTGGTAAAGCATCTAGATTTTGACAATCTTCTCTGACTCACTATACTCGACATCGTGGTTGTCTAACTCAGTCAACAAATGATAGAACCGAGTAACGGTCTCATCCAGCTTTTCGTTTTTCAACGCCTTGAAAATACCGAACTGCTGCTTGAGCATTTTCATTCTATTTTTCCTAACCCTAGGATTACCTTCACACCTTTTCTCCAAAGCATCCCACAACTCTTTTGTTGTTCGTTGATTGCGAAATGTGTGCAGGATCTCCTGAGGTAAAGCCATTCTAATGATCGAGAATGCTCGGTTCTCGGCCTCATATAACTTCTTATCATCATCTTTCATCTTTTGATATGACCAGACGCATTGACGGCCTTCAAGATCTGTTGTAGGTAGAACGTATCCCTTGTTAATACAAATCCACGTCCTCATATCGTTGAATCTAGCGAAGTCGGCGAACCTATCCTTCCACCAATAATAATCCTCTAATTTCATCAACTTAGGTGGAGAATTTGCCTTTCCAACCTCATGATCCATCTCAATAAACCTTTGTAAACTTGTCATTGTTTCAAAAATTTTTGAATTCAAACGTAATTAATTTAATTCGAAATTAATTTAAATTAACACTTTCGAACTTGAATGAGTTCGAATTTAATTAATTTTAAATTTGTTTGGAATTAAATTCGAAATTAAGTTTGAAGTTCAACCAAAGTCGAAATATTAGACAAACTCGAAGGTTTACTAAATTCGAAGAACAAAATTCGAATTTAAGTGTAGATTCGAAAATAGGCAAATTCGAATCAGTCAAACTCGAATCAAACCCTAAAGAACTTCGAAAGGAGCGTATTTTTCTGACAAACTCGAAATTTGAGTAAACCCTAATACCCCCTTGATGTTCGAGCGCCGCAAGTTCGAAAAACGGCTAACACTTCGATTTTTTCAAGGTTTCAGATTAAACAAATATTTTTAAGAGTAAAAATATTGATTTCGACCAAAAACATGAACTAATGCAAAGTATTTTCCGTTATTTTGCTTGTATAGCTCGAAAATCTATCCAAAATCGTGATTTTAACCGTCCAAAACGTCAAAAAACCGCAGATGTATCTATTGAACACGAAGAACACCACGAACACCCAATGGCTCTGATACCACTTGTAAGGTCGCCTGACTACGGATCCTATCTTGACGCGACACTTGCCAACGAGTGCGGAATCCTCGTTAGCGGCTTGACGGATAGACCACACACATGAAACACGGAGACACACACAGTGATAGACGAACAACGGAACGTCCCAACACGTGATTCTCTCCAAGAACAAAACTCTCTGAAAACTTGCAAGTTCGAGATCGCCTTTTGCTAATCGCTCTGCTAAACGTCTGCAAAAGTCTGATAATTAATCGAATTAACCCTTAATTATAACACCCAGCTCGAATTTGCCTAGGACAAGTTCGAACACGCCCAAGGCCTTTCGAACTTGTTCTCTAAAAATTCAAATCTTAGGCTTCAAACTTATGTTTGAACTTATCTTTGAACTTATGTTTGAACTTACTGTAATACATTACACTAAGTTCAAACATATAAAAAATCAGTATCAAACATATATAATCAACCATATATCAAACACGTGTTAAATATGCAATAGCAGTCAAATTGACTTTTACAAAATATGTCTATACTTGGACTGCTACGTTTAGGTATTCAATGCCGCCGAGGATGTCTTGTATCTCCTTGGGTCAGCGTCTGAGTTCTGGATTAGGCTGAGCATCGAATTCTTGTATTCTTCTTGTAAGTTCAGCTCTGACCAATCTGATTGTTCCATCGGAGTAATAAGGGAGATCCTCGAAGTGCATGAATCTTTTCTGCCCTTTTTGGTTCAAAAATATAACTCCTAGGCCTCCTCTAAATATAACTCTATACGCAGGATGATGATCTAGCAAGAAACTGTCTTGCTCAGGGGCTCGTGAACCGACTTTGACCAACGCGCTCTCTATAGCCATTTGGAAGTCTCTTAAGCACATAATGATTGAGCGGCGGTTCATACTTCGTGTGGATCTTCTCGTAAAACTCTCTATAGCCATTTGGAAGTCATCCACATTTACATAGTCAAGGTCATTCTCGTAAAACTCCTCAACAGTCCCATCTTCTCTTTCTACCTGAAAGGCAGGATAGAACACTTTAGGTCTTCTGCACATTGTGATGGTGAGAAGCCTCTTTATCTTTGACTTTGACACTTTTGACCTCTTCTCCCTGAGCATCAACTGATTATACTCGGCCTGTTTAGCTTCCGAGACATTTGTAAGTTCCATCAGTAAGCGCCTGCTGAACGACCCTGGTTTCTTCCTGAAGACCATCTTGAACCTTTCTTCCAGGAAAGGGTTTTGGAACTGCTCTATTGGAAACTTCTGCAAAAGTTCCTTCAGGCCTTGAACGGGAGGATCTTCTATCTCAGCTCTTTATGCTTCAAGTAGTTTAAAAATCTTCCCCCTTGCCTCAGCTCTTCTTTCAGTTCCGGTGGAAGAGAGTGTACCCCAACTTTCGTGTACCAACTTACCCAATATAGATCGCTGTCGTCATGGATACCATGCTCATCAGGTGGCTCATTAAATTTGTGTACAAGCTTAGCTCCTGAGGACTCTGGTTCCTGGGTTTGTGGTTGGGGTACAGATTGGACTTGGGGACGACTTTGGATTCTAGGAGGGCTTTGGACTAGAGGGGATTCTTTTAGAGTGGAGGGAGCTTGAATTGAGGATAGGATTTCTTGTTGTGGTACGTGGGGCGGGGAGTTTAGGAATTCAAATGACGAGGATGATTTTTGTGGTGACTCAGGCTCAGGTTTTGGGGTAAGTAAGGGATAGTCGTCATCAATATCGGAGTCTGAATCAGACACCAATATGATTTTGACTTTTTCGTGAGCGGGCTTATACTCGACCATTTTTGACCTGGGATCCAATGGAGCCGAACCTTCAACCAACAGCTCGTCTTCTAACATTTCCTGAGCCCCATACCTCTCTTCCCTAGACCCTTGTATGTCTGCTCCCTCAGATTTCAGCTCCCCCTACAATCATGATGTGGTCCTCAGACTGAATCTTTCTACATTTCTCCCCCTCATGGAGATCAGGGTCGTCCTGATCGTCATGTTTCCTTTTCTGGGATTCAGCCTAAGGACGGCATTGCAGCTCTATGACGGCAGACTCAAGACGGTCCATTCTTGAGTTGAGCTGCTCCTGGACTTGAAGAATTAAACGAGTTAGCGTGTCTATATTGTCTGAAAGCTTTGAAATCTGTGATTGGACTGAACGGGATCCTGGTGGAGGCAGATTTTCAGAAGCGACACCCTTACCCTTAATAAATGAGAGAAGGGCGGTATGTCGTTCTTCAGCAGCCTCCTTCTTGGCGTCCAGGTCAGCCCGGGTAATGACTCCGACAGAACGTAAAGCTGCCGTTAGCATCTCGAGATTAATCTCGAGATGGCCTGAAGTGGACGACATTGATGAAGCAACTCCGGGTCTTCCTTCCATCACTTCTGGCTCCACAGCGGGATGCGCAGATCTGGAAGTTTGGGGAGCTGCCACAAAGGCAGCTCATTCGGGGGACACCACGAAGGCGTCGTGCATTATGTGTAGGGGTGGGGATTAAGCTGTGGGCGAAGGAAGTTTGGTCACTTGGGGCGAAATGTGACCTAATTCAACATCACGACTATCCGAGTGAGAGGGTGATGGAGTATGTGGTAAATCCCTGTGGAATGAAGTAGTGCCCTTTTGAGAGGACACTAAGTGGGTGGTGGGGTAGATTCAACCATTGGACTGATGGTCTTTTGATGGGTTGTCCGACTGATGGGGCTTAAGTCTCCCTCTGATGTTACCTCAAGCCCTCGTAAGACAGAGACGGTCCTTTCAGAATCTTTCGTCTCTGCTTCCTCACCTGCAACACCCTCTCTTACATGAACAATCTCCCTCTCACCTGTACCTAGTGATTGTTGAACTTCCACCTCATCTCCCTCAGCCTCACTCGCTCGAACCTCACCATCAGATTGGGTAGGCTCCATCGGTTCCGACCGAGCCTCATGCGGATTGAATTCCCTTAGATAAGCCCTAACCCGATCTGTTTGTACCGCTCTTTGAAGTAGAGATAGCGGAATAGTCATGACTGGCACAGTAGGATATCCCTTTGGGAGATTCAGCTTTTGAATAGCAGCTGTCATGTACACGTCGGCCTCGGGACGCTCATGGATGTCATCGTCATTGGCCATTGCATATTGCATGATCAGGTGAAGAAAACGCTGGAGAGGTATGTATTTGCGTCCACGCTTTGTTCCTCTCTCCAGGTTGCCTCTCTTTAATTCTTCGAACAGAAAGGCGGCATTATCGTAATGTCGGTTGTAGGCGAAAGCTGCAAACATTGCAAGGACTTGGATGGATGCTGAGTCATGACCAGCATGTTTGGCGGTGAAGCACTTGTTGATTATGTCAAAGAGAACCCTCCAATGTGCCTGAAGGTTCTTGGTGCGGAAGTCTGATGGCTTTGTCAGTGGGCCATCATATCCCAGAGACTTTATCTCTTCCAAGGTTTCGAGGGGAGAATGGATTGGGGCAAAATGAAGTCGGTTTAGGGAATAGGCTTCGGCTGGGAGGCGGAGAATGTGGCGGATGGCTGCGGTTCTGATCTTAATTGGGACACGGTCAATGGTGGAGGTGAAGTATGGTTCGACATCAGCTACAAACTGAAGATGATGCCACAACTGTTGGAGGTATATTTGTGGAACGGAAATGGTGGTGGATAGTGAGTAGTAGATGGGGTGGTTTTTGAGAATACCAAAAGCAATATTCTTGGTTTCACGGTGAAGGGTTGATACGTCGAGTTGCTAGTTATGGGCAAATAACTCGACGAACTGGGATTGGGGTAATATGGATTCTTCTCGGAGTTGTGCGTTGTTATCTGGGATTGGGGAATGGGGCATGATTATAGCAACTGTTGGTTCCATGAGTCCTGTAAAAATGCATCAGAGTTAGAATATCAGACTTAAAAAATATGGCATTGATACTAAGTTTGGGATAAGTGTGAAATAGAAATTGTCTGTTCTGTTTAAAGCATTGGGTCTTTATTAGTAGAATTGAAATTCTACTGAATAAAGTCCAAAGTCAATCTTTAAGAGACCAATGTTAGAACATACATTTTCACTCAAACATTGACCCTAACTCTAACTAATGGTGCACAGGACTGAAAATATTTTTGGATTTTTTGATTTTGAATAAAAATGCAAAAATGAAAAACTAAAAAAAATGATAAGTGTTGAATTTCGAGTGAGCCGAATTCGGATGAACAGTGGTCCGAATTCGGTTCAGTACGAATTCATCTGACAACAGATAGTGTTCATGCAAACATGCAACGTGAACAGTTCAAAAGTTTACAAAAATGCATGAAAATGCAAATCCTAGGCTAAAAACATGCAATGATCATTTTATTTAACTACAAGAAGTTTAAAAGAACAGATTTAAGGTCCTAAAACTAGCAAAAACCGAAACTACATAACTTTAAATATTAGAAGATCAAACACACTAACTAGCACTTTAAAAACTGAAATGAAGTTAAAGAAGTGTTACATGGTGGTCCCACATTCCAAAAATGCAAGAAAAACGAAGAAAAACCGTAGCTCGAGTAGCTTGAAAGAGCGAAAATGGTGGAATGGGGCGGTGGGTTTGTGCGACGGTGAGAGAGAAAGAAAAGAGATGAAGTAGCTTGAAGATGAAGAAAGTGGGTCTTTGACCGTTGACCCACCTTTTTAAAGGAAAGCGGGTCGGGTCGGTTTGAAATGGTCCGCGCCCAAAAATTTGGATAAGGGCCAACCGGTTTTCCTTTTAAAAAAATGGGCCTTAACTAGAAAAAAATAGATAAAACAAATTTTTTAAGAATGAAAATTTAGCCCAATTAAACAAAATCTTTTTGTATTTTTTTTTTTAACATAAAATAAGTAAATGCAAAATAAAAATATTTTTTTGATTTTCTTTAACAACTAAGTTAATGTCAAAAATAAAATAAAATAAAATAGAAAATAAAAATGTTTTTGACTTTTTGATGTATTTCAAACAAGTAAAATCTTTTTGTGATTTTCTTACATATTAGATTAAACTTAAAATCTAAGAAATTAAACAATCTAAAATTTAAAATTATAGAGAAGTTAAAAATAACAAAAATTATAAAAACTAACATCCTAATTATACACCCTCTCAGATAAGCACCTATTCTCTTCTTTTCTTTTTCAAATAAAATTCTTGAACCATTTTCAACCTTAAAGATATAGACAAACCTGGACAAATTTTGCGTCTCACTCAGTGATGAACAATTCATAAAGCAATTTGTCAGGATCATTAATTATTAAAGATGTACATAGATCAGGAAATATTGAAATTTAATTTTGTGACACAACCCTTAAATTTAAATAACATACATTTTCTAAAATAAAGGAATTTCGAACATGATAGTTTGAAATAGAATTATTTTAGACAATGTCTGATATTTAACTAGAAGGTGGATTCAACATGCCGATATGGGACACTAAAAACTGAAAATGAGGTTCGTCTAAAACTTTAGTAAAAATATCTACAAGTTGATATTCCGTGCCTATAAAATACAACTCAATTGTTCCCTTTTCTACATGATCTTTAATAAAATGATACCTGATATCTATATGTTTCGTTTGAGAGTGCTGCACGGATTGTAAGAGATAACAATCGCACTTCGAGAATCGCAGTAAATTGAGATGTTGGTGAGAGAGAATCCATAATCACGTTATTGTGTCCTCATCCACAACACTTGAGAGCAACAGCTTGCAGCTGCTACATACTCAGCTTCAGCTGTGGATGTTGAAACACAATTCTACTTTTTGGAGGACCAATTCACCGGTCTATCACCCAAGAACATCATTCCACTAATGTGCTTTTCCTGTTAACTCTACAACCTGCAAAATCAGCATCTGAAAAGGCAGTAAGATCAAAATCGGTTCCCTTTGGATACTAGAGACCAAGATCGGGTGTACCCTTAAGATAACGAAAAATGCGTTTTACCGTAGTTAGGTGTGATTCTTTTGGGTCGGCATGAAAACGAGCACAAAGACATGTTGAAAACATTATATCAGGTTTACTAGCAGTCAGATACAGTAAGGATCCTATCATCCCTCAGTAAGCTGTATTATCGACACTTTTCCCAGAAGGATCGGTGTCTAACTTACAGTTGGAAGCCATGGGAGTTGCGATACTAGTGCAAGAGTCTAACTTATATTTCTTGAGAATGTCAAGAGTATATTTCGACTGATTCACAAAAATCCCATTTTCAAGTTGTTTGACTTGTAATCCGAGGAAAAAATTCATTTCCCCCATCATACTCATCTCGAACTTGGACTCCATTAGAGCTGAAAAATCCTTACAGAAATTACTGTCAGTAGATCCAAATATAATGTCGTCGACATATATTTGCACTATCATTATGTGCGGGCCTTCCCTTTTTGTGAACAGTGTTGTGTCCACCACACCTTTGTTGAAACCAGCGGAGATAAGAAAGTTAGAGAGACCGTCATACCTTTGTTCAACGTACACCTCTTCATTAAGTTCACCGTTAAGAAAGGCTGTCTTGACATCCATCTAGTACACTTAGAAGTCTTTGTGTCCCGTGTACACCAAGAATATTCTGATAGCTTCAATCCGTGCAGCTGGAGCGAAGGTCTCGTCATAATCTATCCCTTCTTGTTGTCGGTAGCCTTTATCAACAAGTCTTGCTTTGTTTCTTATCACAATGCCGTTTTCATCTCGTTTGTTCTTGTAGATCCACTTTGTTCCGATAATTGTTCGGTCTTTGGGCTTGGGAACTAACCGCCATACTCGGAGCTATTCAAACTGGTTGAGCCCTCTTGCATTGAAACTATCTAGTCAGGATCTTTTAAGGCTTCATCCACATGAGCTGGCTCTATCATGCTAAGGAATGATGAGAAAAGACATTCATTAGCAGACGCCCTACGGGTTTGGACACCGATTGAGACATCACCAATGATTTGATCGGTTGGGTGACTTCGGGTCCATTTTGTCTCGTGTGGAAGGGGTGCACGAGATGGATTCTCAGTGGTGAGAGTGGGAATGGAGGATGATTCATGGTCAATGGGTTCTAGTGAAGGTACCACTGGTTCTGGTTCGGGTGCAGTATTTTCAGGTGAAGGAAGGATGTTTGGCATGATTTGCGAGGGTATCTCTGGAGTAGATTCAACTGCGGATGTATCAGTGGATGAAGTTGATGGATGTGGGTATGACGTGGATGAAGATGGATCAGATATAATTTGTGGTGCCGTTGAATTGTTAGATGTGTTACCTACAGTAGGAGAAACATTAGAAACATTAGAATTAGGACCAAAAATTCTACATAAAAAGGAACAAATAAATTAACTAAATTAGAAGGTGAAAAAGAAGTAGATTGAGAAGAAGAGTCTCCAGGCATTGGTGTAATGCGTGGTCCTGAATGATCAACTTCGGGTGCCAGTTCAGCCAATTCATCAAATGTGACATGCACACTTTCATTGACTGCCCTGGTTCGGGTGTTGAATGCACGATATGCCTTCGAGTTGGATGAGTATCCAATGAAGATCGCTTCATCCGCTTTCTCGTTGAATTTCCCGAGGTTGTCTTTGTCATTAAGCACATAGCACCTGCAACAAAATACACGTAAGTACTTGATAAAAGGTACTTTATTTAAGAAGAGTTGATATAGAGTTTTATTGAAACGCTTATGGATTATGGAGCGATTCTGCGTGTAGCAAGCTGTTGAAACGGCTTCGGCCCACAAGAACGGAGGTAGCTTTGAGTAAGTCAACATTGTACGAGCAGCTTCCACAAGGGTACGATTACGCCTTTCTACGACTCCATTTTGTTGAGGTGTTCTAACAGAATATTGATGTTGAATACCTTTGGATCGAAGGAAGCCCTCAACTACCGAGTTGTGAGATCGGATTGATTGAACGAACAGTTGCTGTTGGGTTTCGACACTCTTTATAAAATTGATGATTTATTGAGCTGTCTTATCCTTGGATCGCAAGAAGTTAACCCAGGTATATCGTGAGTAATCGTCAACGATACCAACACATATCGCTTCCTATTTATGCTTTGGGTCCGCATCGGTCCGCATAGGTCCATATAAAGTAACTCCAACACTCTCTTCGATGATGGTTCGGGTTTTGGTTTGTGAGATGATCTTTTTATGTTGCCCTTCTCACATGCTCCACACAGATGGTCTTTTTCATATCTCAGTTCTGGGAGTCCTTTTTCCAGTTCTTTAGCAGCCAGCTTGTTGATGTTTTCAAAGTTTAAATGAGATAGCCTGCAATGCCACAACCAAGAGTCTTTTGACGAGGATTTTGATAGAAGGCAGATGTTATCCTTAACCATGAGCTTAGCTACGTCTATGGTGTAAAGGTTAGAGTTGTGATATTCCCTCAACATAGTCAACATCCTTGATGACTAGATTATTTCAGACTAAATCCCCGTATCCTTTTATGTGAGCCTGATGACTGTTCCCTAATTTTACCGTCCCACAGTATTGTTCTACTATGTTGGACAGCAATTCTTTTCTCCCGGTCATGTGCGTGGAGCAACCCGAATCCATATACCAGATGGATTTTGCCTGAAAAACAAATAAGTACATATAATGAAAATCTATAATGTAACAACCTAACTTTTGACCCAGTCATAAATTCAGTATTTTCAAACCGATAATGTAATATTATTACATTATTTGATTTATAATTTAATTAAGTTATGAAATATTAATTGAATTATATAAATATTTAAAGATTATGATTTAATAATTATTAAAGATAATTAAATAAAAGAGATATAAGATACGAAAGTAAAAAATGGGTTAAGTAGCAAATATAACTAGATGAAGTATATAAACGAGATTTAGAATTCATTTAATCACTTTTACTCTCTCTCTACTCTCTCTCTCTACTTTCTCTCTCTACTCTCTCTCTAGATTTCTCACAAATTCATCAATCTTTACTCTAATTTGCAAACAAATTGGAGTATTAATCAAAGAAGAATTACAGGAGGTGATAAACAACAACGATTACATACGAATTGAGGTAAGAAATCGACTCTCTTAGTTTTCATATTTCGGTTTTGATGATAAAATCCAAATTTATCATTTCTTGAGTGATTAAAGTTAAGTTTTAACTAGATTATGTATAATATAATCAAACTTAGGTTTATTACTTAATATATTCATGATTTAGACTTAGAAATGAATGATTTAAAGCTGTAAATTATGAACAAATTTGAAATACCAAGAACAAACTCGAATTTGTGGAATAAACTCGAGTTTGTAGTTAAATTCGAGTATATGTTCGAATTTATCCATTAAATTCGAATGAAGGTTTGAGTTTGACAATTAAATTCGAAATACATGATTCGAATTTATTAAATTCGAATGAAGGTTGGTATTTGACACTAAATTCGAAATGAGAATTCAATTTTGACTATGGGCTTCGAATCTAGCTATGGATTTGAATTTAGTCTATGTTTAATTTTTTTGCCACCTTCGAATTTATCCTTAAATTTGAGGGGGATTCGAATTTAACCAAGCATTCAAATCTAATGTATTTGAAATAGTCTATATGTTCGAATTTAATTTATAAATTCGAACCCCACTCCTTAAATTCGAATATAATGAATAAAACATTTGGACAACGCATAAAATAACAAGATAATTAGCAAAATGAATATTATACATACATATATATATATATATATATATATATATATATATATATATATATATATATATATATATATATATATATATATATATATATATATATATATATATATATATTGATCCATTGAAAATTTAATGAAACAATGATTTATGAATGCCAAGTTATCAGAATCAGATGAAATAAAGATTTAAAGACTAAAAGATGATTATATTGATATGATATGATAATTTTGGACAGGTTCAGTGAAATTCTGAACATAAATACAAAGATTTAAAGATTTAAAGCGGGTCAAAGACTTGAATTGACAGAGAACAGATTGATAAAGATAAAATCCTAAGATAACTCAGGTGGCAGATTTTACATCTGTGTGATAAAGACCCAGATCTGTGAGTTATAGATATTCACATTTAACATGCTTGAATTTCCGGTTGAGACATATTGTTGATGCTAGATTGATTTGACATTCATATTGTCAGCTGGATTGTGACCTGTGCACACCATGGTTGGGTGTTGCCCAGTGGATCATGATAGCTATTTGATCATCACTTCATATGATTGTGCATTTACTGTCATTTCTGATACTGCTTTGAGATTACTGCTATCATGATTTTGATTATGTATGCTTCATCATTGCATATACTTGACATATTGATTCAGCTTGATTAGCCTTGATTGGTCTATTGTTCTAGACCTGGCTATTTCACCAGTTCTATTGAACTTGGTAATGACCTCCGATGTTCCGCCACGTTGATTTACTGGTAGCTAGCCCAGTATATGGCTGATCCCCATGATTTAAGCGTGAGCGTGGCTTGAGCATCATCCGACTCTATGACTTCTATGTCTCAATCATGAGTGGCTGTAGCGGCAGCCTTGACATATCACGCTAGACTTATGATGATCCGCTTGACCATGCATGTTTAATTTGAAAATCTATTTACTCACTAAGCATTGCTTACGGTTGCTACATTATATTTTTACAGGAAATGATAAAGGAAAGTCACCTGCTGGACATAGTTCTTAGGTCTATCAAGAATTCAATCGAAGTTTCCATTGACCACTACTCAACAAAATATTTCGGTACTGATTGGCAGATGAAACTGTGGTGGTATGGGTAGATTGATTTGATTATATGATTACATGAACTAGATTAGATAGTACCCTTTATAAGTTTAATTTAAAAACTTTAACCTGTATTAAACTTAAATCCTAATATGTTTGTACTGTAATTTAATATTCCGCAATTAATTACTCTATCTTAGTTATGGTTGATATCGTGTTGCATGATGTGGGACCTAGACTCGTGAGAACCGCCTCGTAAGGGGTGGTCTTCATATATAAGCATTCAAACAGATCCATCTTATATTGACAATCAAACCGTGTTCTGAACCGAGATGTTTAGAAAACATGATGAATTTAGACCGGGTCCTGAGCTGTGTGCACAGAAGCCAAATGTGTCGGTTTAAGCACAACCGACAAGCAGAAGAACGGGTCCTAGTCTATGATAACTAGAAGCCAATTCATTAAAGTACGGGTCTTGATCTGAAGTAACCAAGAACCATCTGCATTAGGATCACACAACTTTGGGTGCCCATCTTAATACGGGTCTTTTTGGGTTAGGAGTTCCAGGTGAATATGGCACGTTTGCAGTTTTAGGAACCCATTTTGCAGTTATGTGTGGACCAGATGCATAGCCTTTTGGAATCCATTGAAAATTGGATTTATCAGGCTTTGGAACCTTAGGTGATGAAATTACCTTCGGTTTTTGACTTTTTGAGACTCGTTTTACTTTTCCTTTGGTTTTGGGCCTAGGCAAAGTACAAGTCTCATTTTTTATGATGGCCGATGATGCAACATTTTTCATTTTCTTTTTACGAACTCTTTTAGCAGGATAAGGCACAAAAGCATTCATTTCAGGAACTTGGCGTCTAAAAACGAGTTGGACATAATTTAAACAAGTCACTAAAAGAATACTTCAAACAAGCAGTAGAATTCGTTACATTATTACAAACATTGTTTTCAGAGATTACATGCAACCTATCTCTAGAAACAAAATCATTTGGCATCACAGCCTTCTTCACAAAAAAACTCGTAAAATCTTGCATGGTTGTTTTCGGTACTCTTCTCACATGATCTGTAGGAACAAAACAACGACAGTCAGTATGCATGGAAGACTTAGACTTTAAAGATTTTTCTTTTTCTTGGTGAGTGGGTTTCTTAGAAGACTTGGATTGAATCTGAGTCTTCTTCGAAACCTCAGCTTTAAAAGGTTTTGAGTACTCACCTTTACAACTGATAGAAGAATTTTCAATTTTAGTTTTACCTTTGTTAAATAACATGTGTGGGATTTTGGTAGGACGAGAAACTCTTGGCTCTTTTAAATGATCTTTTAATCTTTGAGAAACCATGTCAAATTTTTCTCAGTAGACAGTTAATTCTACAGATTGTTGAAAACTTTGATTTAACAAATTTTCTTCACTCTTAAGAAGAGCTTCTTGATAATCAAGAGCTTTCTTTCGAGTTGCCTTTAATTCCTTTTCTAAAACTTTAATTTTATGTTGAAGAACTTTTGTAGGAATGTAAAGGTGAGGGATTGTTTTACTGGTTCTGCTTTCATTTCATCTTCAGAATAACTAGACAAGAAGTCTTCCTCTAGAGTGGGTACTCTATAAGGATAACTCTCGTTTAGTTCTTCATATTTAAAAGATATTTATTTTTCCATGTTTTCATTACGTTTCTCATCCTCTTGGGTTAAGACTTTTTTTGATAACTCAAAAAAGAAAGATTTAAGCCCAACACCCATGTAATTCATGTCATAAAAGAGAGGTAAAACTTTTTGAGCCTTTTCCAAATACTTAGGGTTTTTAAAACCAATTCCTTGTTTAGAATGGTAAAACCCAGTCTCTTTGGGCTGATTCAAATAAATAGTTTGTTCAGTTTAACCCTGTTTTAAGAATTCATCATCAAGGGTCTTTATTCGAGAGTACAAACTTATTCTTTCTTCTTGTATCATTTTGTACTTTTCTAAGCTGTCTATGTTTTCCATACTTACTGTCTCTAATTGTTTAGATAGAACATATATTTCTTCTTTTAATGAGAGCTTTTCATTTGATAACCTATCCATACAAGATTCTAGATACGTATTCCTATCCTGAACATCTCCTTTTCAATTAGCATCTGTTTTATCACATTATGATTAGTTAACCACTTTGATTGATGTGAGACCCATGATTTCTCAAAGGTCTCAAGTCAAGGCCCAGTAGCAATGCAATATCAATCAGGAAACTAAGATAAAATTAACAGTTGCGAAATAAAAGTTAATTACAATTAGAGGCAAATTTAAGTATAAGGCAAAAACTTCTAGACTAAAACATCAAATCATCATAATATAAACTAGCCCAAACCCCAAAGTTCAATCTTCAATCAAGTACCAAGGTATTGGGACAGGTTCTAAAGAACTTCAAGCTCTTTCAAAGTCCTGACCTATGAACTAGGTCCAGCCAATCCTTTGCCTTTACCTGAAAAATAATGCAACAACGGGGTATGCTTATTTGCTTAGTGAGAATGTAGAATTTAACATTTAACATGCACTTATGAACGCGGAAGCACATGAACTGCACTCGGCTCATGCACGGCTCAGCTCTATTGCTTATGCAATGCACTAGGCTGATGCACAGCTCAATCTCGAAGGGACATTGGCCAATTAATGCTCTTTTGATGCGCGACTTTGCTCAGCTCCCAGTTATAAAACTGTTGTTGCTCTTGAGACTTTTAGACAAATTCATAAGGAATGCTCGGATGATGATAAATCCATACACACACATCATTAGTGGGGATCAGCCACGTACTGGGCTAGCTACCAGTAAAAGCTCTATATGGATATCATCGGAATGCTCAGCTCTAGCTACCCTCTTTGCTTTCATCACGTAAATCATCACATCATAAGCCTAACATTAACCCAACACTGAGCAATAGTGATGGTGTTAAGCTTAACAATCAAATGACTCATCAATGAAATAGATTCTGGTAGAATAAATGCTCAGCTCAACAAATCATAGTAAATATACTATGATAATATAAATCAATAAGCTCAAGATCAGAATGCCAATAAAATCAGGATCATGCAACAAAAGTCTCAATTCACATAATATGCAGTTAAATTGAAATCTACAACTCACAGTTCCTGGTTATTTTTCACTTTCACTTTCTGACTCTGGCTCTGTTGCTCACAATCTGTAGTGGATTAGAACCACTATCTGACTTATGTCAGACTTTCAGATGCTCGCCATTTTGCTTGTTGCTCAATCTGTTATTCACATCATTTGAATAGTGTATTCAGTATTCATTCGTTTATTAATGCTCAAGATTCATTCGTTGGTCTTTGATCTCACAATCTCATTAAAATCTTTCTTTCATTTGTATTCTTTGTAAATAATATTCTCAATAGATCAGTGTCTATATATATATATATATATATATAATCATCTTGTTATTTATGTGTTGTTTATGTATCTTATTCAAGATATTTAATTTTTAGAGAATGGGGTTTCAAGTTTATAATTCAAATATATGATTAAAGTCGAAATATATATATAAATTCGAATCCTAAATGCTAAATTCGAACCTTTATTAAATTTATAGCCAAATTAGAAATGCTTTAATTCATTTTAGGATTAAATCCAAATCCCAACACAAACATAAGCTAAAATAAAAATTCATTGACTAAAGTCAAAATTACATAATTAATTTTGAAGATATGGAGAGTTAAATTCAAAAGCATCAAAATCCATTATGTACTTCAATTCAAAGGTATAGGTCAAAATTGAAAACCATAGCTTCGAACCTATAACTAAATTCGAAACACATAGCCAAATTCGAACCCAGGTACTAAATTCGAATATTCATTCGAATTTGTTGCATAAATTCGAAGGATTATATTTAAACTCGAATATCCTTCGATTTTAGAGTTTAAAATCGAATTTTTGATTAAATTTTAGCTATCTTCGAGTTTGTTCTTGGCTCCCTCGAATCTGTTCATATTTATAACTTTAAAACATAAATTTCTAAGCCTAAATTCACTAATATGTTAGATATTAAGTCTAGGTTCAATTATATTATACATATTTTAGTTAAAATAAAGTTAAACTAGCTTTAATCTCATAAAAATGCTAATTTCGAATTTCTAACTTTTAAAACCGAAAATAAGAAACTTTAAACGTAATTTCTTACCTCAATTTCGTATGTAATCACTCGTGAAATTGTAGAATCTTGTAGTATACTCCGAGATCTTCCCGATAATGTATAAATCTTGCTAATCGGACGGTCGGTTTTGAAGAAATCTTAGAGAGAGAGTAGAAAGAGAAATTTAGAGAGAGAGAGTAGAGAGAGAGTTAGATCTGAAATTATGATCTTAAATTCCGTTTATATACTTCAACTAGTTATATTTTCTACTTAACTCACTACTACTTTTGTATCTTATATCTCTCTTATTTAGTTATCTTTAATAATTATTAAATCATAACTTTAAATATTTATATAATTTAATTAAATATAGAAAACTTAATTAAATTATAATTCAAATAATGTAATAATATTACATTATTGGTTCGATGTTCAGATATTTAGTTGGGATAAAAGTTGGGTTGTTACAGAATGGGCTCCACCACGCATAAACTTCGTCCTCGAAGTTAGCAATGTTCGAACAGACTTGGGCAGATAGCTTTTATGATATCTTTTGATTTCCCAAAGCTGATGCGAACCTCTGTGGTGTTTCCACTGAACGAGCACCATCTGTATTTCATGATTTATGATTCTTTGAGATTCATAAGTACAAGAAATTCAAATTTCTCTTCGGAGTTTCTATTTAATTCAATGTTTTGCTGTTATGTAATAATCGTTGATCATTTTAGGAATTCTGATTTATTATTCATACTCTTAATATGTAGACTTATGCTTTGTGATTTAAAATTTGCTTCAATCAATTCGGCTAGCAACTTAATATATGAACTTTATGCCTTAATCAATTCAGATAATAACTCAATACATGAGTTAGCTCATATACTTCTTTCATTTGATCTTGAGCCAATTATGGCTTTTTAAATCTTTCATCTGTAGTATTGCAAAATTTTCATGGACCAACTTTTGCAATCATCTAAGAGATTTTTAGGATTTCTGATTATCAGTTATATATTCACTTTGTAGGCTTTTGAGATTTAATTTTATATCTCATTCAATTCAGCTATCAGCTCTATATATTAGTTAGCTCTTTTTTCTTTTCATTTACTCTTGAAATAGTTACAGAGCTTTTCGGGAGTCTGATATCTGTATTTTATGTTTCTTTTATTGATGATGTTACAATCATCAATCGTTTAGCCGACTTTTTGATTTGCGCTGACTTGTTATGAAGACTTATAATTTTCTATGTTCTGACAAACAAGTGGAATCAACCTCCGACGCAACAACCGGAGCCAACTCTTGGTGTAATGACTCCACCTCACCTACCTTGGTCTCCAATTGCGCTGGCATATCCGCCAAATCCTTTACATAAGCAGCCTTTTGAGAAGCAAAATCCTCCAAGATGATCGAGCGTTTAGAAGTCAAGAATGAGAGTTTGAGGCAAAACGTTTGAAATGTTGTATTTAAAGCTTGCCGAACAAAACAGGAGTTGTAATCAATCATATCTTCTTCGCAACGGTTTCAGCAGTTAAGAGATATTTCAGGCAAGTTATGATCAAGAACTTGAAGAGATCATACGCTTTCAAATCTTCAAGCGAGTAGGATTATTAACGACTTAGAGAACAAATACTATACTGAATCGAATTCCAAGGAAACGATTTCGATAGAAATCGACAATTTACTTTGGTTTTCTCGGTGTGATTCGTTAGACATGACAGCAGATTCTGTTATTGAAGTCAGATCTCGAGTTACCAGTGTTCCAAAACCGCCTCCACGACCATTTACATCATCTTCTACTTTATCGTCATCGCCTTGAGCAATTCGGTCAAGAGGTTTTGACAAACAATAACCTTTGGTTCTATTTAATTATATGTATAGACATATGTTTGACTTTTCATTGGTAAATTTCTGGATTTAAAATTAATTTACTCTTTTGGCGAAAACTTTTCATTTTATATACAGTTAGATGAAATAGGAATTTCATATTAGATATCTCACTAGTCTCGCGTCGACATAGTGAGAATTCATTCTTAACATATACGGGCATTTCATTGGCCACTCATGACTAATCGTTTGACTTTACAAAATTTCAGTCTATTTTCTTGCCACTCTCGCTTTGTGCCTCTGACTTCTTTGATTCTTATTCAAGTTGTCATTGTGTAACAACCTAACTTTTGACCCAGTTATAAATTCAGTATTTCGAACCGATGATGTAATAATGTTACATTATTTGAATTATAATTTAATTAAGTTATGAAATATTTAATTAAATTATATAAATATTTATATTATGAATTAATAAATTATTAAAGATAATTGAATAAAAGAGATATAATATACAAAAATAAGAGTGGGTTAACTAGCAAATATAACTAGATGAAGTATATAAACGTGATTTATATTTCAAAATTCAGATTCTCTCTCTCTCTACTCTCTCTCTCTAAACTATTTCTCTCTCTACTCTCTCTCTACCTTCTCTCTAAGTTATCTCCCAAACCGACCGTCCGATTATCAAGTTATATATATCGTTAGAAAGATCTCGGAGAATACTACACGAATCTACTATCTCCTGCGTGATTTCATACGAATTTGAGGTAAGAATCGATATTTTTAAGTTTTTATATATTTTGGTTTTTCGAATTTATTAGTTTTATGAAATTTAAAGCTATTTTTATGGAGTTTAACTAGAATTTGTATAATATAATCGAACATAGGTTTGTTACGTAACATATTCGTGATTTTAGGCCTAAAAATGTATGTTTTAAAGCTGCAAATAAGAACAAATTCGAGAATACATAGAACAAACTTGAAATTTAATTAAATTCGAAAATATATTCGAATTTAATAATTAAACTCGAAATGCATGTTTCGAATTTAATAGATTCGAATTTAATAAACATACAAAATTGTGATTTTGACATTAACCTTCAAATTCAACATGAGAATTTAATTGGACTATAGCATTCGAATCTAGTTATAAAATCAAGGCTAGGATTCAATTATGATCATTAAATTCGAAATGGGGCTTCGAATTTAATTAGAATTCGAATTTAATGCTTTTAAATTTATCACATGCTCGATTTTTAATATATAAACTCGGAACCCACTTCCTAAATTCGAATATATCGAATAAAACACTTATAAATTAACAAGATAATTAGCAAAATGAGTATATATGTTAATATATATATATATATATATATATATATATATATATATATATATATATATATATATATATTGACCGTTGAGAATTTAATATAACAAAAGAGAAAATTAGATAAATGATCAGTTATCAGAATCAGATAAAATAAAGATTTTAACGACTAAAGAGATGACGATAATGATATGATATTGACATGATATGATATAATAATTCTGGACAGGTTCAGTGAAATTCTGAACAAAGATTTAGAAATTTATAAAGTGGGTAAAAGATTTGATTTGACAAGAGAACAGATTGAGATAAAATCCTGAGATAACTCAGGTGGCAGATTTTACATCTGTTTGATAAAGACCCAACACTGTGAGTTATAGATATTCAGATTTAACATGCTTGAATTTCTGGTTGAGACATATTGTTGATGCTATATTGATTGACATTCATATTATCAGCTAGATTGTGACCTGTGCACCCCATGGTTGGGTGTTGCCCAGTGGATCATGATAGCTATTTGATCATCATCACTTATGTCATTGCATTTATAGTTCATTTTGATATTGCTTTGAGACTACTGCTATCATGACACTGATTACTTATGCTTCATCATTGCATATACCTTGACATTTGATTCAGCTTGATTAGCCTTGATTAGTCTATTGTTCTAGACTTGGCTATTTCACCAGTTCTATTGAACTTGGTAATGACCTCCGATGTTCCGCCACGTTGATTTACTGGTAGCTAGCCCAGTATGTGGCTGATCCCCACGATTTAAGCGTGAGCGTGGCCTGAGCATCATCCGACTCTATGACTTCTATGTCTCAATCATGAGGGCTGTAGCGGCAGCCAAGACATATCACGCTAGATTGATGATCCGCTTGACATTGCATGTTTAATTTGAAAATCTATATACTCACTAAGCATTGCTTACGGTTGCTACATTAATATTTTTACAGGAAAAGATAAAGGAAAGTCACCTGCCGGACCTAGTACTTAGGTCATACAAGAATCAAGTGAAGTTTTCATAGACCTCTACTCAGCAAACCATTTTGGTACAGATTGGATGATGATATTGTGGTGTTCTGGGTAGATTTATCTTGATTGTGTGATGATATGAACTAGATTAGATAGTACCCTTTATAAGTTTAATTTAAAAATAATAATCTGTATTAAACTTAATCCTAATATGTTTGTAATGTAATTTAATATTCCGCAATTAATTACTCTATCTTAGTTTGATTGATATCGTATTGCATGATGTGGGACCTAGACTCGTGACTACCGCCCCACAAGGGATGGTCTTCACAGGATGGTATCAGAGCTATAGTTTGAGTGAATCAAGTATTACGTGAGTATACTTGGTCTCAAACTGAAGCAATACATATGTATCAATGATTTAGGTGGTTTGAACTGAGATAGGATGTACAGACTGTTAGGATGGGAAAAGGGTACATTGATCTAAGTCTATAAACTGATAGTTAATTGATCTTAATTTTCAACTAAGATGTCAGGATCAGGATCAGGTGACATACCAAACAACATGACCCCACAACAAATGTTCGAAATGATGCAACAACTCTTAGCCCAACACTCAGAACAACAGAATAAGATTATGCAAGAACAGTTTCAGGCCAGAGATGAGGCCGAAGCTGAAAGATGTAATGATAAGAAAAATAAGCGAAAAGATAAGCAAGTCCAGAATGAAGAATCTGATTCTGATAACTCTACTCCTGAAACCCAAATCGAGCAGCCTAAAGGCTGTAAGTTCAAGGACTTCAAAGCGAGCGGTGCCCTGAACTTTGACGGTACAGTGAATCCAATTCAGGCGATGGATTGGATTAGCCATACCGAAGAGATCTTTAGAATCTCTGACTGTGTAGATTTAAAGAAAGTGAGCTATGCGTCTGCGTTATTTGTTGGAGCTGCTCGTGCATGGTGGAAGACCCAGAGAAGTATCTATGGCGAAGAAATTATTCAGACTTTAGAGTGGAACCAGTTCCTAGATATGTTCAACGCAAAATATTGTCCGATTGACCAACAAGATAAGATGGAGGTTCAACTGATGCAGCTGACCCAAGGAACCAAGAAAGTTGACGAATATGAACATGAACTCTCACGACTATGCGGCTACTCCTCGTATCAAGTAGCTACTGAAGAAAGGAAGATGAATAGATTCCGCGGAGGACTCAACCTAAGATACCGGCACCCGATAAGCGCAATAAAATATAAGAGTTACTTGGAAATGGTCGAAGCGGCAAGACAAATAGAGCGAGGATATCTGGAGTATGGCGATCAACTCTATGCTCCATCAGCAAACCCAACATGTCCTTTTCCTCCGAAGAAGCAGAGATTCGGCAGATTCTTCAGGCCAAACAAATCTCAGACCCAGCAATCTCAACAATCTCAACCCAAAGCGCAAGCCTACTCATTGACAAACGAGCCACGATTCTGCAAGAGATGCAGAAAATCACACATGGGGCTGTGTAACCCAGATGACGTCACTTGCTTTGCGTGCAACAGAATTGGTCACAGTAGTGAAGAGTGCCCACAGCAGGGACGTGGATGTGCGAAATGCGGGAAAAGAGGACACTTCATGTATTAGTGTCGCAGCGGGCAACGAGGACAGTCACAGTCATCAGCGGGAGGATCTACGATGAAGAGTTCAGCTGCTACTCCGACTGCAAGGACTCGAGCTTTTCAAATAACAGCTGAGGAAGCAAAAGAAACACCTGACGTAGTTACCGGTACGTTCCTGCTTAACTCAATCCCTGCTCGCGTATTATTCGATTCCGGTGCCAGTCGTTCTTTCATATCAACATCTTTTGCACAAAGATTATATAAGTCTCCATCGAAACTTCCTGTTGTGATTGATATTGAGACAGCCAGTAACAACTATGTTATGGCTGATTCTGTTTATCGTAACTGCACTCTACTTGTCAATAACATCGTATTCAACCTCGACCTTATCCCGATTCCGTTAAAAGAGTTTGATGTCATCATCGGCATGGACTGGCTAATGAATAACGAGGCTACGATCGTCTGCAATCGGCGAATCATCAGAATTAGGTCTTCAGACGGCCGAGTATTGGAAATCAAAGGCGAAAAGCGAAAAGGTGATCACTGCTTCATTTCTGTTGATAAAGCGTATAAGTATCTATCTAAGTGTCACGAATCGTATTTATGCTACGTCTCATCTGAATCTAACTCTGAAGCCCAAAAGAAATCTTTATCCGATATATCTATCGTCTGTGAGTTCCCAGACGTGTTTCCTGACGATATTTCTAGAGTGCCACCGGAATGTCAAGTCGAATTCGGCATTGACTTAGTTCCTGGTGCGGCTCCCATTGCCAAAGCTCCCTACAGACTTGCACCTGCAGAAATGCAGGAAATGTCAAAGCAGTTGCAAGAGCTGTTAGAGAAGGGTTTTATCCGACCGAGTTCATCTCCGTGGGGTGCACCTGTCTTATTCGTTAAGAAGAAAGACGTAACTTTTCGAATGTGCATTGATTACCGCAAGTTGAACAAAGTCACAATAAAGAACAAATATCCTCTACCCAGGATCGATGATCTATTTGATCAGCTACAAGCAGCCAGCTACTTCTCGAAAATCGATCTTCGTTCTGGGTATCATCAATTAAAGGTTATAGATGAGGATGTTCCAAAGACAGTCTTTCGAACAAGATACGGTCATTACGAATTTCTCGTGATGCCGTTCGGCTTAACAAATGCACCAACGACGTTCATGGACCTCATGAATCGCGTGTGCAGACCGATGCTGGATAAGTCAGTTATCGTATTCATAGACGATATTCTGATTTACTCCAAAACGGAGGCTGATCATGCTATTCATTTGCGACAATTGCTAGAGTTACTGAGAAAAGAAAGACTCTACGCAAAGTTTTCTAAATGTGAATTCTGGCTCAGACAGGTATAACTTTACACTGTCTTGAGCTATTCCTTAAGCGTTCTTTGATTGAACAAAACTTGAAACTCTACTTTGTTGCTTTTATAGATTCAATTCCTTGGCCATGTTGTTTCTGGCGAAGGTATTTCCGTTGATCCGTCTAAAGTCGAGGCCGTTCAAAAATGGCAAACACCTCGCAATGCCTCCGAAATAAGAAGTTTCCTTGGATTGGCCGGTTACTATCGACGATTCATAAAGGACTTCTCAAAGATTGATGTGCCACTTACGATGTTAACACGAAAGAATACACCTTTCGTGTGGGCTGATAAACAGCAAGAGGCATTTGAAACTCAAAAGCAAAAGCTGATTCAAGCGCCGATCCTAGCTTTACCAGAAGGCAATGATGATTTCGTTGTCTATAGCGATGCATCTGGTACTGGCTTGGGATGTGTCCTGATGCAAAGAGGAAAAGTAATTTCCTACGCTTCAAGGCAATTGAAAGACTACGAGAAAAGTGCACCAACTCATGATCTTGAGTTGGCTGCCGTTACCTTTGCTCTGAAGATCTGGCGTCACTATCTATATGGGACTCGGTGTCAGCTCTACACCGATCATAAGAGTCGCAAACATCTTTTTACTCAAAAGGATCTAAATATGAAACAGCGACGGTCCTTGGAGCTTATCAAGGACTATGATTGCGAGATCCTATATCATCCCGGCAAAGCTAATGTTGTCGCGGATGCTTTGAGTAGAAAAGTTTATCCAGAAAAGTGCTGTTATGCCCTAACTCCGGTTATATTCTCTTCTGATCTTATTGAGGACATCCGAGTTGCTCAAGCTGAAGCACTGAAAGAAGAGAATCTCTGTTCTAAAAATCTTAAAGGGCAGCTACAATTTCTAACTCTGAATCATTTGGGACTTCATTGTCTCAAGGGAAACCGAATCTGGGTTCCTAAGTATGGTTCAATTCGCAGCACTCTTCTATCTGAAGCTCATCAGTCCAAATTATCTGTTCATCCTGGCAGCTCAAAGATGTACTTTGATCTGAAAGCTGATTACTGGTGGCCAGGAATGAAGAAAGACATCGGTCAATATGTTGAAAGCTGCAGAATATGTCAAATGGTTAAGGCAGAACACCAGAAACCCTTCGGGGATATGCAACCACTACCAGTTCCTGAGTGGAAGTGGGAGCATATAACAATGGACTTCATCACGAAGCTGCTGAAAACCAAGAGACAGCACGAGTCTATCTGGGTAGTCGTGGACAGATTAACGAAGTCAGCTCATTTCATACCGATGAAAGAGACGTACTCTCTTGATAGATTGGCACAGATATACATCACAAAAGTAATTTCTCGACATGGTGTGCCGAAGTCTATCGTATCTGATCGTGATAGTCGTTTCATATCTAGATTCTGGCAAGCTCTACAAGACGGGATGGGTACTCGGATCTCTATGAGTACTGCTTATCATCCTAATGCAGATGGCCAGAGTGTGCGTACTATCCTAACTCTTGAAGATATGCTTCGTGCCTGCGTTCTTGATCTGGGTGGTAACTGGGATGACCACTTGCCTCTGGTCGAATTCTCATATAATAACAGTTATCATTCAACGATCAAGATGGCTCCTTTTGAAGCTTTGTACGGAAGAAAGTGCAGAACTCCCACCTGTTGGCGCGAAACAGGCGAATCGCCAATAGCGGGTCCTGCCCTTCTACAGTTGACTCATGAGAAGATTCAACTTGTTAGAAGAAACATACTGGAAGCTCAAAGCAGGCAGAAGTCATATTATGATAACCAACACAGATCAATAAGCTTTGCAGTTAACGATTGGGTGATGTTGAAAGTGTCCCCAATGAAGAATGTGGTGAGATTCATAAAGCGAAACAAGCTAGCTCCGAGATTCATCGGTCCGTTCAAGATTGTTGAAAAGATAGGAAATCAATCTTATCGTCTTGAACTGCCAGCGGACTTATCTGGAATACATCCTGTATTTCATGTCAGTCATCTGAGAAAGAGCTTAGCAGACGAAAGAGAATTTCAAATACCACACGTTAACTTGCAGATTGATGAAAAGCTTAGAGTGGTTGAAGAGCCAGAACGTATTCTGGACTCGAAGATCAAGAAGCTTAGAAACAAAGAGATACAGATGGTGCTCGTCCAGTGGAAACACCACAAAGGTTCGCATCAGTCTTGGGAATCCAGAGATGTCATGAAAGCTACTTATCCCAGTCTGTTCGAACTTTGTGCGTGGTGGAGCCCATTCTGTAACAACCTAACTTTTGACCCAGTTATAAATTCAGTATTTCGAACCGATAATGTAATAATGTTACATTATTTGAATTATAATTTAATTAAGTTATGAAATATTTAATTAAATTATATAAATATTTATATTATGAATTAATAAATTATTAAAGATAATTGAATAAAAGAGATATAATATACAAAAATGAGAGTGGGTTAACTAGCAAATATAACTAGATGAAGTATATAAACGTGATTTATATTTCAAAATTCAGATTCTCTCTCTCTCTACTCTCTCTCTCTAAACTATTTCTCTCTCTACCTTCTCTCTAAGTTATCTCCCAAACCGACCGTCCGATTATCAAGTTATATATATCGTTAGAAAGATCTCGGAGAATACTACACGAATCTACTATCTCCTGCGTGATTTCATACGAATTTGAGGTAAGAATCGATATTTTTAAGTTTTTATATATTTTGGTTTTTCGAATTTATTAGTTTTATGAAATTTAAAGCTATTTTTATGGAGTTTAACTAGAATTTGTATAATATAATCGAACATAGGTTTGTTACGTAACATATTCGTGATTTTAGGCCTAAAAATGTATGTTTTAAAGCTGCAAATAAGAACAAATTCGAGAATACATAGAACAAACTCGAAATTTAATTAAATTCGAAAATATATTCGAATTAAATAATTAAACTCGAAATGCATGTTTCGAATTTAATAGATTCGAATTTAAGAAACATACAAAATTGTGATTTTGACATTAATCTTCAAATTCAAAATGAGAATTTAATTGGACTATAGCATTCGAATCTAGTTATAAAATCAAGGCTAGGATTCAATTATGATCATTAAATTCGAAATGGGGCTTCGAATTTAATTAGAATTCGAATTTAATGCTTTTAAATTTATCACATGCTCGATTTTTAATATATAAACTCGGAACCCACTTCCTAAATTCGAATATATCGAATAAAACACTTATAAATTAACAAGATAATTAGCAAAATGAGTATATACATTTATATATATATATATATATATATATATATATATATATATATATATATATATATATATATATATATATATATATATATATATATATATATATATATATATATATATATATATATATATATTGACCGTTGAGAATTTAATATGAACAAAAGAGAAAATTAGATAAATGACCAGTTATCAGAATCAGATAAAATAAAGATTTTAACGACTAAAGAGATGACGATAATGATATGATATTGACATGATATGATATAATAATTCTGGACAGGTTCAGTGAAATTCTGAACAAAGATTTAGAAATTTATAAAGTGGGTCAAAGATTTGATTTGACAAGAGAACAGATTGAGATAAAATCCTGAGATAACTCAGGTGGCAGATTTTATATCTGTTTGATAAAGACCCAACACTGTGAGTTATAGATATTCAGATTTAACATGCTTGAATTTCCGGTTGAGACATATTGTTGATGCTAGATTGATTGACATTCATATTATCAGCTAGATTGTGACCTGTGCACACCATGGTTGGGTGTTGCCCAGTGGATCATGATAGCTATTTGATCATCATCACTTATGTCATTGCATTTATAGTTCATTTCTGATATTGCTTTGAGACTACTGCTATCATGACACTGATTACTTATGCTTCATCATTGCATATACCTTGACATTTGATTCAGCTTGATTAGCCTTGATTAGTCTATTGTTCTAGACTTGGCTATTTCACCAGTTCTATTGAACTTGGTAATGACCTCCGATGTTCCGCCACGTTGATTTACTGGTAGCTAGCCCAGTATGTGGCTGATCCCCACGATTTAAGCGTGAGCGTGGCCTGAGCATCATCCGACTCTATGACTTCTATGTCTCAATCATGGGGGCTGTAGCGGCAGCCAAGACATATCACGCTAGATTGATGATCCGCTTGACATTGCATGTTTAATTTGAAAATCTATATACTCACTAAGCATTGCTTACGGTTGCTACATTAATATTTTTACAGGAAAAGATAAAGGAATTTCACCTGCCGGACCTAGTACTTAGGTCATACAAGAATCAAGTGAAGTTTTCATAGACCTCTACTCAGCAAACCATTTTGGTACAGATTGGATGATGATATTGTCGTGTTCTGGGTAGATTTATCTTGATTGTCTGATGATATGAACTAGATTAGATAGTACCCTTTATAAATTTAATTTAAAAATAGTAATCTGTATTAAACTTAATCCTAATATGTTTGTACTGTAATTTAATATTCCGCAATTAACTACTCTATCTTAGTATGATTGATATCGTATTGCATGATGTGGGACCTAGACTCGTGACTACCGCCCCACAAGGGGTAGTCTCCACACATTGGGTGCTTAATAATTTGATTCAAATACTCTTCTCGTTTATATTTATTGGATCAGCAACTTCTACCTTTGTCTCTTTATAAGACACGCTGTATCATTCAGATTACAAGGATTTACGAAGTAGCTTGTGTTTAGGATTATGTTTTGATTTCTTAGAGCTTTTGAATCGTACATGATTCAGATTACAATACCTATATTGGTTTATAGGTATAATTTCTGATTAGAAAAGTATTTGTATAGTAACTTCAACTGATACAGCCCATATGTCATCCGCATTATTCACTATCGATGACAGGGTTGTACAGTTAACTTAATACTTATTTTGGAATTGGAATTCTGATGATAACGGAATTAAAATCATTTTAATCATATTAGACACTTATTATTAGTTATCATTGAGGTCTTTTGGTGTCTATGGTGTTTCCTCGGCATCCTCAGCAGTTATATGGAAAACTCGCGCCTTTGCTGTAGGTATCATTGTAGTACTCTGCTGGATTGTTCTGCCAACTGGTTGCTCAGGATTAGTAAGCATGCGTGCATTTGGGCAATGCTTGGCATAATGTCCACGCTCACTACAGTTGTAGCATACGTCATTTCTTTCTGGGCACTCATCGCTTCCATGTCCAATCTGGTTACAAGTGTAACACATCACATGTCTAGGATTGCAGCGTCCGCTATGAAATTTGTTACAACGTTTACACGGTCGTGCTCCTGACTGTATGGTATAGACTCTAGTCTTCTGAGGTGTAGAGGATGCTTGTGACTGCTGCTGACTGGACTTTGATGAACCAAAGAATCTACTAGATTTCTGTTTCTTAGGTGGAGATGGACATGTAGGATTTGTAGCCATTATAACAGGTTCACAACTCGAATCTGTGAATTCCCGCTCCACCATTCTTGCTGCTTCCACTATACTAAGATACGTCGTGAACTTTATGCTGCTCATTTGTCTTCTATATGCTGGATTCAGACCCAGTTTGAATCGGTTTATCTTACGCTCTTCTGTTGCTACTTGATATGACGAGTAGCCGCAAAGTCTCGAGAACTCATGCTCGTATTCATCAACAGTTTTAGTTCCTTGTTTCAATTGCATCAACTGCATCTCGAGTTCGTCTTGGTTGTTTGTTGGACAGTATTTAGCGTTGAACATCTCCAAGAACTGCTCCCAATCCAATGTCGAAATTGTTTCCTCACCATAGATGCTCCTTTGTGTTTTCCACCAGGCTCTAGCAGCTCCAACGAACAGTGCTGTAGCGAACTTAACTCTATTGCTGTCCAGACATTCTGAGATACTGAAGATCTCTTCAGTATGACTTATCCAATCTAACGCTTGTATTGGATCTACAGTGCCTTCAAACGTCATGGCACCACTCGCTTTGAAGTCTTTGAATCTACAGCCTTTTGGCTGCACAACTCGTTGATTGGCATGCTCATTATCAGATTCCGATTCGCTTGACTGTTCAGTTTGCTTCTTTTTATATTTATTTCTCTTTTCAGTTTTCTTTATCGATTCAATTTGCTCTAGCATAAATTTGTTTTGTTGCTCATTATTCTGGGTTATTAGTTGTTGCATCATTTCCAGGACTTGCTCTGGGGTCATGCCACCTGATGGTCCACCTTCTCCTGACATAGCTCTGAAATTCAAATCACTAAATAGTTAGCTCATTAGTCTAGCACATTGTATCCTTTCGTACCCCGTCCTACTAGTCTCTGAAACCTATCTTAGTTCAAGCCATCCTGTCATGATTGATACTATAGCATTGCAAAAGTTTGAGATCATGTATTACACGTATATACAATGATTCACTCAAACTATTGCTCTGATACCATCCTGTGAGACCCATGATTTCTCAAAGGTCTCAAGTCAAGGCCCAGTAGCAATGCAATATCAATCAGGAAACTAAAGATAAAATTAACAGTTGCGGAATAAAAGTTAATTACAATTAGAGACAAATTTAAGTATAAGGCACAAACTTCTAGACTAAAACATCAAATCATCGTAATATAAACTAGCCCAAACCCCAAAGTTCAATCTTCAATCAAGTACCAAGGTATTGGGACAGGTTCTAAAACACTTCAAGCTCTTTCAAAGTCCTGACCTATGAATTAGGTCCAGCCAATCCTTTGCCTTAACCTGAAAAATAATGCAACAACGGGGTAAGCTTATTTGCTTAGTGAGAATGTAGACTTTCACATTTAACATGCAATTATGAACGCGGAAGCACATGCACTGCACTGGGCTCATGCACGGCTCAGCTCTATTGCTTATGCACTGCACTAGGCTCATGCACATCTCAATCTCGAAGGGACATTGGCCAATTAATGCTCTTTTGATGCGCGACTTGCTCAGTTCCCAGTTATAAAACTGTTGTTGCTCTGGAGACTTTTAGACAAATTCATAAGGAATGCTCGGATGATGATAAAACCATACACACGCATCATTAGTGGGGATCAGCCACGTACTGGGCTAGCTACCAGTAAAAGCTCTATATGGATATCATCGGAATGCTCGGCTCTAGCTACCCTCAGTGCTTTCATCACGTAAATCAGCACATCATAAGCCTAACATTAACCCAACACTGAGCAATAGTGATGGTGTTAAGCTTAACAATCAAATGACTCATCAATGAAATAGATTCTGGTAGAATAAATGCTCAGCTCAACAAATCATAGTAAATATACTATGATAATATAAATCAATAAGCTCAAGATCAGAATGCCAATAAAATCAGGATCATGCAACAAAAGTCTCAATTCACATAATATGCAGTTAAATTGAAATCTACAACTCACAGTTACTGGTTATTTTGCACTTTCACTTTCTGACTCTGGCTCTGTTGCTCACAATCTGTAGTGGAATAGAACCACTATCTGACTTATGTCAGACTTTCAGATGCTCGCCATTTTGCTTGTTGCTCAATCTGTTATTCCTATCATTTGAATAGTGTATTCAGTATTCATTCGTTTATTAATGCTCAAGGTTCATTCGTTGGTCTTTGATCTCACAATCTCATTAAAATCTTTCTTTCATTTGTATTCTTTGTAAATAATATTCTCAATAGATCAGTGTGTGTATATATATATATATATATATATATATATATATATATATATATAATTATATATATATAATCATCTTGTTATTTATGTGTTGTTTATGTATCTTATTCAAGATATTTAATTTTTAGAGAATGGGGTTTCAAGTTTATAATTCAAATATATGATTAAAGTCGAAATATATATATAAATTCGAATCCTAAATGCTAAATTCGAACCTTTATTAAATTTATAGCCAAATTAGAAATGCTTTAATTCATTTTAGGATTAAATCCAAATCCCAACACAAACATAAGCTAAAATTAAAATTCATTGACTAAAGTCAAAATTACATAATTAATTTCGAAGATATGGAGAGTTAAATTCAAAAGCATCAAAATCCATTATGTACTTAAATTCAAAGGTATAGGTCAAAATTGAAAACCATAGCTTCGAACCTATAACTAAATTCGAAACACATAGCCAAATTCGAACCCAGGTACTAAATTCGAATATTCATTCGAATTTGTTGCATAAATTCGAAGGATTATATTTAAACTCGAATATCCTTCGATTTTAGAGTTTAAAATCGAATTTTTGATTAAATTTTTGCTATCTTTGAGTTTGTTTTTGGCTCCCTCGAATCTGTTCATATTTATAACTTTAAAACATAAATTTCTAAGCCTAAATTCACTAATATGTTAGATATTAAGTCTAGGTTCAATTATATTATACATATTTTAGTTAAAATAAAGTTAAACCAGCTTTAATCTCATAAAAATGCTAATTTCGAATTTCTAACTTTTAAAACCGAAAAGAAGAAACTTTAAACGTAATTTCTTACCTCAATTTCGTATGTAATCACTCGTGAAATTGTAGAATCTTGTAGTATACTCCGAGATCTTCCCAATAATGTATAAATCTTGCTAATCGGACGGTCGGTTTGGAAGAAATCTTAGAGAGAGAGTAAAGAGAGAAATTTAGAGAGAGAGAGAGAGAGTAGAGAGAGAGTTAAATCTGAATTTATGATCTTAAATTCCGTTTATATATTTCAACTAGTTATATTTGCTACTTAACTCACTATTACTTTTGTATCTTATATCTCTCTTATTTAATTATTTTTAATAATTATTAAATCATAACTTTAAATATTTATATAATTTAATTAAATATAGAAATCTTAATTAAATTATAATTCAAATAATGTAATAATATTACATTATTGGTTCGATGTTCAGATATTTAGTAGGGCTAAAAGTTGGGTTGTTACAATTGATATAACTCAGATGACTGTTTGGGCTAGATGTTCAGCCTGCACACACTTTTTTGTTTCAGCATTTAACCTAGCTTCTAAATCAAGTATATGTGTGTGCAATTTACATTCACTATGTACTAATAAATTATTTACATGCTTTGGAATGTAAAAGGAATATACCTCTCGTGCCTCAGAATCTGATGACAAACATTCTGGATCGTCGGATCTGGCCATCAGACATGCTGGTGGATTTTGCGGTGTCTCCCCCACAGCAGCAGTATCTGAATCTGATTGGTTGATACAGCATAGTCGTCCAATCCTAGACGATCCGCCATGTAGCAATTTTTACCTTTGTCGTCCTCGTCATCAGTATCCTCTGCATCCCAATAATCTTCTTAAGGAAACCAGAGCCATAGCATCCATCCTCTTCTTGGTGGCTTCTAGCTTCCGCTCGTAATAACCAACGTATCTTTCAAACTTGTTTTTGCATTCCCGAGCAAAGTGGCCCGGTTTTCCGCACTTGTAGCACAGACGTTCTTCGGTTCCCTTAGGCTCTTCTGCTCTTGCCCTGTCATCTCTCCTCTCAACCGGCCTCTTGTCGGCAAGTCGAGGTTCTCTACTATCAATCCCTTCGGTTGTCCCGACGATCATAGTCCCTTCGATCGTCACGTCGGTCATCTCGTCTATCATCCTGACGATCATCCCTACGGTCATAATCGGGTCCATCATCCCTGCGATCATCTCTCCTATATTTTTGCCTTTCATAACGGCGGTCATCCCGATAGTCCCGTCTATTGTCATATCGTCGGTCATCTCTGTCATCCCTTCGATATTCGTCCCTACGATAATCATCCTTTCTGTCATCTCGTCTGTCATCCGAGTACCTCCGCGGACCGGTGTCGTAGCGGAGCTGATTGTTAGTCTTATTAGAAAAACGTCGTTGTTGTAGACGATTAGTCCATAAGGCTATTTGTTCCTGAATTGCCGCTTCTTCTTCATCTATTATCTCACGCGACGAAGAAGCATATCGGCACTGGGATGATGATGAACCTTGAGTATAAGATGCAGTGGGAATGTTCTTTTTGGATATCAATGCCAGAGAATCAGTTGGTTTAATGCTCGTATTGGCAGATAGTAACAAGGATGCTAACTGATTTGCCATCTACTTTTGATGTTCTACGTCTCCCTGATACGTTTTCAGTTCTTTAAACATCGCATTGATAGACACATTGGGGATGTCCAACACTCGTCGCGTGGCTCGGCATGCAATTTGCCATTCGGGGGCTAAGGCGGAAAAGAACTGGATGTTGATGTCATCCTTGTCTTTCTTGATGTGCAGTTTGTTAAGTTCATTTAGATTTGCACTGAAATCTGGTAAACGTGGCCTGTAGTGACTCCCCGTTATTGGCCCTGAATTCGGTAAACTTTGCCTTTGCCTCCTCAATTTTGGATCTGTCATCTAAGTTTTCCCCTGGCATTTGAACCTCTAATTCATACCACATTTCTTTAGCGGACATCTTGCTGTCAACACCTACAAGGATATCAGTGGGCAGGGCTTGGTAGATCAGATATTCAGCCCTCTTGTCAGCATGTTGCTTGTCTCGCTCTGCCTCATTTGCACGTTCGCGTTCAACTTTGGATGCGAGTACAGGTGGGTCAGCCTCGGGTCTAGCAGCAATTTCCCGATAATATATAACTGGGCCTTCTGAAATTGATCGGAGCATAAGGTTGCCATTTGGTTGCATACCGACAAACTTGAGAAATCTGGACTTCCATTGCTCATATTCATCCGGATACAGAACAGGTGGTCTGTTCTCGGATCTGAGGACAAGGGCTTCTCGAGACATGAATTATGGTGCTGATATGGAAGAATGAGATCTTTAAGGTGGAAACTGGATTCGGATTGGCTGAACTGTGGATGAACAGTACCTTGGATGGTACGAATTCAGATCAAATTTTGATTTCAGATAGGACTGAACTTGGGTGAACAGTTGTTTCGGATGGGACCGAATTCGGACTAACAGTGACTTCGGATGGGACCTAGAACAGGTTGTCCAAGAACTTCGGAGGGACCAAATTCGGATGAACAATGAATTCGGATGGACCAAGATCAGGAGAACCGAGTTCGAATGGGTCGAATTCGGATGAACAGTATACACTGCGGATGAACACTTGGAAAATTTTTCAAGAAGGAAACACCGAATTCGGATATGGACCGGATTCGGATGGTCCGAAATGAAAGTACACAATGAAAGGACAAGTTAAAATAAGTCTTTTAAAATTGCCTGATCTGAACTTCGGAGGGTCCGAAGTTCGGATGGGACCGAAGTGTGGTCCGAAGTGGGAAATTTTGGTCTGAAGGTCATCTAAATATGGTCCGAAGTGGACCGAACTATGATCCGAATTGGTCCGGGATGGGGTCCGAAATGGTCTGAAATAGGTCCGGAATGCAACAGTTAAGAGTCCGAAATACAGCAGTTATGATATTTTTCAGAAATTATCCAGAATTACAAGTAGCAGATTATTGGCCTAAAAATAGTTTCTAAATGATTGGAAAATTATTTTAAACACTTTTAAGTCTTTAAAATATACCAAAACACGTAAAAATATTTCAAAAATGAACCAAACCAACTAGAAAACCCATGTTTTTTTCAAGACTTTAAAAACGGATTTAAATGGACAATATGACGTAAAGATTGAACCTAAATAGCTCTAAATCAGTAGGGAATGAATACTAGATGATTATACTAAAAGAAAAACACAAAAACAGAAATTTTTCGAAGAAAAGAATATCAAACCGTATGAAAGGAGGAAGAACAACGATGAAATCACTCACAAACAGATTCTTCACTCAATGATTGTGAAAATAACCGTGTATTTTCAATGTGGCGGCTGGAGAGCAAAATAACCGTGTATTTTCAATTCTGATTTTTAACCCCGCTTTCACAAAACCCTAGGCCTATATACCTAGGAGAATTAATTTAACTTTAAGGGAATCACACTTTGGCCCCCTTAACTTTAAATACAAAGAAACTAAACATGAAATAAATTACAAGACAAACTATTCTAGAAATAATTATTACAAAATAAATCCACAAGATCGAAATTTAATATCTAACATACTTCAGTAAATTGATTAATAAAAATTTGACTGATTGTACTTGTAGATAATATCTTGTATTTGTATTTTAATTTTCTTCTAGCTCATTATCTTTTTGTTGAAGCATTTGTTACGCACAAAAAGGCCTCAGTCAAACCTAATCTACATCTGAGAGGGAGATTTTTTAATCAAACCTGTTCATGCACTTGAATGTATAATTTAGGGCCTGTTTATGCCTTATTGAAACCTGAAATGTGATTTGAAATATAAGCCCAAATCTGTTTACCATGTTGCATTCGTTGCAACAAAGGCAGTTTGTCCAAGCTGTTCTGCCTGCTGAACAGGCTGGACATAAACTGTCTACGCTGCTCTATTCTGTTGAGCAGCTTGGACAGTTGACAAGTCTTATGTTCTTTGTGAACAGGTTAAACACTTTATGGAATATGTTTCCAAGTCTTCATGTATTGTTTTTGGCTACAAGATTAGTTTATAAGTCGAAGACAAAGTGGAAAACAGAACTGCACAGCCTGCCTACGTTGTTCTGTTACATGAAGACAAACGGAGATCTGAAAAGGGTGACATACCTTTTCTTATATCAAAATGGCATTAGCAAAAGAAGAAAGATGCAAAGTTGACATTCCTCTTTTGGTTAAAGCCTTATGCAACAGTGACAAAAAGAAAAAGACAAAGATTCTGCCATATGAAGACAAATCTACTTTATCAGAACGTGCAGAAAGGTGTCTTGTCTTTTTGGAAAGATTTTCCACTATCTCATCTGTCCAATGAAGAAGCTTCACTGAGATTCTCCTTTAAGAGTGTGAAATCAGAATGTGCATTGAAGTGTGTTATTCCATGCATGCAAGTCTGCTTATATAAAATAGTGGAGTGTGTCTAAGCTCTTTTTGCTTAAGTTGTCCATCTGAGTCTTGTAAAAATAGTGAGTGCTTCTAAGTGAGTGTATTCATTGTATCTAGTCTGAGTGAGTCTTAGATTAGTTAACCAACTGTTGTATTTGTCATCTCAGCTTGAACCTTTCCGCATTCAAGCTTGTTTGTAATTAACACTTGTTAATAATATACACAAACATTGAGAAAAAGATTGTCAAATTGTTAAATAGCTGTATTCACCCTCCCCCCCTCTACAGCTTAGAACTATAAACTTGGGAAACCTTTTGGGACCTACAACTGGTATCAGAGCAGATAGAGTGTGTGTCAACTCTAGATCTCTTATTCTCCCTACTTTCCCATGGACAACAGTGCTGCAAATTCCTCATCCTACTATGACAATGGGTCAATGGCCAAACCCCCAAAGTTCAATCATCAGAACTTCTCTGGATGGGAGTGCATAATGATGCTCTATTTAGAGAATCTAGATGTACAACTACCAGAGATAGTAATGGAAGGTCCCTATGTGACAACTTTTGTTACTACCATAACTCCTGCTGTTGAAGGAGCTGCCCCTGAAATCAGAACCTTTGAAAAGGCCAAAGCTCAATGGTCTGATGAAGACAAAAGACTGGTTGCTCTGGATGCAAAAGCCAGGAATAACCTGGTTATCTCTCTGCCTGATGATGTGTTCAAACAGGTTGAGAAGATGAAGACTGCAAAGGAGATGTGGGATACTTTGTGTACCGTCTATGATGGACCCACAATCACACTGGACAACAGGATTAACAATCGTGTTAGACAGTATGAACTCTTCTTTGCAAAACCAAAGGAGACACTGACAGAAACCTACACCAGGTTTACTGCTCTTGTTAATGATCTCAAAGCTGTTGGGATCCCAAAGGACAGCCTAACTCTGGTGAACAAGTTCTTTGACATCTTGCCTGAAGAGTGGAACTACTTTTCTACACCAGGTTAACAGGGACGATGACTATAGGGTTAAGTACCTTATGGCCATGGCTAAGCTGAAAAAGTTGGAGAACTCAGTGGCTTCCAACAAGCAAAAGGGACTGATGGCAGAGACATGTGACTGGGAGGAGTCTGATTCATCCTCAGATGAAGAAGACGACAACTGTCTGATGGCCAACACTGACGTTCCATCAACTAGCAACTTCAAATAGGACTTGGCTGAAGCTGAAGCCTTCAGCAGCTTAGAGAACTGGAACCCTACAATGATGTACAAGGTACAAAATTTTATGGCTTACAGTTCTGATGAAAAAGTAAAGATGTTTGAATATATGATGGTTGATTTAAAAGCTGCTGTTGAGAAGCATAATGTTTTACTATCTGAAATCTCTAAGCTTAAAACTGATCCTGAAATAAAATCCAGTAAACTGGACAGTTTCCATAAGTTGGAAACTGAGCTTGATAAATTAAAACACATCAACTCTATTTTACTGGAAGAAAAGAGAGAAACAGATGTAAAACATGCAAAGCTTCAAAAGATAGTTGACTCTTGGTGCCAATCTGCACAAAAAGTCAGCCATTGCATCAGTCAGCAGATCCCTACACAAATCCAAGCCTATCTTGGAGGGGATCTTGACAAAACAGCTTCTATTGTTGAGATTAATAATCTGAAAGATGACTTATCCAATCTTGGTGAGCTTCCCAGCACTTTCATCCAGAAAGTATATGGAAAGCTAGTCTCAACAAACAGGTTTGTCAGGCCTTAAAATACTGACAGCTTGTGTGAAAAAGGCCCAAAGACTGATGATGGAATGTGTTCTCCATCAAATCAGCCTGCTAAGTGCTCTACTGATTCACACAAGCAAAAAAACGAAAACATGCTCAAACTGCAGCAGTGGACACTAAACCTGTTGACAAAACAGGCTCTGGATCCAAAGCTGGTGGTAAGAGACATGTTAATCCTTTTGATGCTAAACATTTTGAATATAAGTTTTCAAAAGGTAAGCAGCCTGCTTTCAACAAGGGTAAGTCTAATGTTGAAAGCAAATCTGCTGTGATTTCAAATAACTTTTCAAATCATAGTAGAAAACTGGTTATAAATGAAAATAAGTCTTTCAAAACTAGAAACAGTGATTATGTTGATAGGCAACATCAATCACATCTCAGTAAGGGCAAAGGCAAAGCCATTGCTCTGCCTGAGAAATCTGGGAATAAGTTTCCCAAACCAGTGGAAGGTCAAAAACCAATCAAGCTTGCTGTTTTTGACATCTGTCCTCCCAAAAAGAGGAAAGAAGAAACAGGCAAAGCTGTTGCTATTGTGCCTTCCACCCAAGCTGTTGATTCATCGAAAAATAGTAATTGTAGGTCCCGAGAGGTTCCCAAAGTATATAGCTTTAAGCTGTAGAGGGGGGGTGAATAAAGCTATTTAAAAATTACACACTATTTTCTCAATGTTTGTATGTATTATCAACAAGTTGTTAATTACAAACAAGCTTGAATGCGGAAAGGTTCAAGGTGAGATGACAGATACAACAGTATGTTCACTAGTCTAAGACAGACTCAAACTAGTTTACAATGAATACACTCACTAAGAAGCACTCACTGTGTTTACAAGACTTAGAGGGACAGCTTTTGTAGAACAACTTAGACACAAAGAAACTGTATTACACAGGCAGGCTTGCATGCATGAAAAACACACTTGCACGTTCACTCTTGGCTTCATCACTTAGCTTTTTGGCTTAATCTTTCTGTCCTTAGAAGCTTCATTTTATACTCACTCAGAGGATCTAAGAGAAGTTTTTCATTGGACGAAATGAAAAAGGAGAAGTCTTGTTGAAAAGACAACATAACCTTTTCTACACTTTCTGAAAAGCAGACTTGTCTTCTTGTGTGCAGAACTTTTGTCTTTTCACTTTGTCTACTGTTGCATTGCCTTTAACTAAATAAGGAATGTCAACTTTGCGTCTTTCTTCCTTGTAAAGGCTTATTTTGATATAAGAAAAAGGTCTGTCACCCTTTTTCAAATAACCTTTTGTCTTCATGTAACAGAACAGCTTGGGCAGGCTGAGCAGTTCTGATTTCCACTTCGTCTTCGACTTTGTAAACTGATCTTGTAGCCAAAAACAATACATGAGGACTTGGAAACATATTCCATAAAGTGCTTAGCCTGTTCACAAAGAACAGGTTCTGTTCACAAAGAACAGAACACTTGTAAACTGCCCAAGCTGCTCACCAGTGTAGAGCAGCGTAGACAGATTATGTCCAGCCTGTTCAGCAGACAGAACACTTGGACAAACTGTCTTAGTTGCAACACATGCAACATATAGAACAGCTTTGGACAGATATTGCAAATCACTTTTTAGGTATTATTAAGGCATAAACAGGCCTTAACTTTTACCCATCAAGTGCATCAACAGGTTTGATTAATAATCTCCCCCTCAGATGCATAACAGGTTTGACTGAGGCCTTTTTGTGCCTAACAATCTCCCCCTATTTGCAATAACCAGTCTAAGCTGGTCTTGTCAAAAATCACTATATATTTTTACAATACATTTGTTGAAATAGAATTACAACACCAACATAAAGTAAAAGATCAGTTTATATATACACTGATTTTTTATTACATTAGAACAACACATGTTCTTACAAAAGTACAACTAATGTACTGATGTATATTACAACTAATGTAAAAGAAAATTACAACATATGTAAAATAGAGTACAACTAATGTACATTGGACTGTTTTTGTTGGGAACAAAATATGGTAAGTCTGTCCAACTGATGGACAGCTTCCATTCATCACCTGCCCAGATGGCAGATGGACTTCATCACACTGGAGGGGGATCTTCAAACATCTTCTCCAATTCCTCTCTAGTATCCTCAAGTTCTTGAATTTCACTTCTTATAATCATGAACTTGGGATCCTCAAGTTCTCCTCTCTCAAAGAAGCCTCTGAGCTGATCCCAGACGGCTGCTCTCCACTTACTAGACTGCCTGAATGAAACTGCAAGTCTGAAGGCCACAAGTTGTCTCAGATCCACTTTGTACAGATCTGATGCTCTCTGAAAGCATTTCTTCTGAGTTAAGGGATCCACAAAGAATGCCCCCAGCTCAGGCTCTTCAATAATCTTGCCATCTTCAAACTCTATTACACTAGGCAGGCTGTGATCAACTCCCTTTATTTCAATGGCATAATCGCCTTGTTCAATCAGTGCAAGGAGTAGTTCCATTTCAGTGTCCTTCCTTGTCCTCCTGGCCTTAATTTTTGGATGTGTCACAAAGACACCTTCACTAACTTCTTTGGAGATCAGGCCAAGGTTCTTTACTCTTTCCATTAGTTTCTTGACATATGCCCTGATTGTCTTAGCCGTTTCTGACTTTGACTCACTCAGAGCAACTGCCAGCTCAATCCATTCTCTATACCCCATCTGTGCTACGTCAGTGTAGTCATATGTTTCCAATTCAGGGCCTGTTGCACCCATCCTTGTTATTTTCAACTTCCACTGACTGCCTTTTCTTGATATAGGGACAGCTTTGACAATTGCTTCCTTGGCAAGCCTTCTTTCAGCAACATCTTGAAATTTTTTCTTTGCCAGGTTGTCAAAATGGTACTAAGCTCTTGCATGAGGCACTGTAGGCTTGGTCACTGAGACCAGAGTACCTTTTTCTTTTTCTGCTTCCTTCTCCCCTGTTGATCCCTTAGCAGCTTCAAAAATTCTCTTTTGCACTTCCAGAGTAGACATTTTAACTTTCTTTGCTTCTTGAAGTACAAATGATTTGGCAGCTTTGGCAGATTCTTCTTCTTTTCTAAGAACTTCCAGGGCTTGAAGCTGTTCTTCTCTAAACTCAAAATATTTGTGCATAGGAAGACCCATTTCTTTGGCCCTGGCTTTGTGAAATTGGATTTCTGCTGCTTTCTGCTGTATGGGATCATCTTCTGCTATTTCTTTTCCTTTAGCTGCTGTAGTGGTAGCAGCTTCAGGACTTTCCTCCTCCTCTTCTTCTTCTTCTAAGATCAGATGCCTCCTTCTGCTGCTTGGCCTGCCCTCAGGAATAGTTTCCTCCCCCTTAGACTGAGCAGGGATTGGAGATTCAACCTGAGTAGACTGAGCAGCATGAGAGGCACCTTCCAGTGTACCTGTTGAAGCTTCTGCTTGTTGACCAGTTTGTGCTGCAGGCACTGGTTTCTCCTTAGGAGAAGAAGTTTTCTCCCCCTTAGACATAGTCTTAGAGGCAAACGACTTCTCCCCCTTTGAACGAGATGGACCAGCACCTTCAACACCCGGTCTGCCTGAAGACACGAAGTCATCAGGCTTGCCAGCAGTTTTGGCAGTAGGCCTGGGGCCAACAAGGCTAGTCACTAAGAAAGCCAAATTGTCCTTTACCTCTGCAAGCTGGAAAAGACAGGTTTGAAGAGAAGAGGATTGTGTATCAGCAAGGGAGGTCAGCTTAACAATGTTTTCCCTATCAGACTCTGTGAACAGCAAACTTTGAAGCTGTGCAAGATGTAATTCGAGAGAATCTTGCACATCAGCAAGGTTTGATGACAAAGAATTAGATAGGGAGCCAATTAGTGTGGTCAAGCTGGCCAGAGTGGCAGGAAGAGTAGAATTCAAGAAGTGAGGAGAGATGACAGCTGTTGAGAAATAGCGGTCATTGAGGACACAGAGTCCTGTTGCAATGAAAGAATGGAGGAGAGAGAGGAGGACATATTTTGTAGCTGTGCAGTGAGTGCTAACAGCTGTTGAGAATTATCTGTTTGTGGAGTGGTAGGGAAGGAGTCTTTGAACGAATCAAAGAACCCCTTAAGCTGTTCAGACACAGAGTCTGAAATAATGGAGGGTAGAGAGGTCATAGCAGTTTCCAAAGAACCAACTTTGTTGGTCAGCAGAGAAAGCTGATCCTTCAAAGGTAGGTCTTTAGGAGATGGAGGTGTATGGGTGGACTGTTTAGATTGAGTAGATGGAGAAGATGATGATGAGGCTGGTGTATGAGGATGTGATGGAGAGGGAAGAGGGACATTTGAGAGAAGCTCCATAGCCTGGGCAAAAGTAATGTGGCCCAGCTTGGAGGGGTCAAAGGGTCCTTCAGCAGCGGCTGTAGCGGCATCACCAGGACGAGGGGTTGATGTTTGGGGCCTTTCAGATGCTGCTTGTGCTGCAACATCCTCATGAAGACCAGTGGTGGTTCCCTCTGCAGTGCCTTGGTGTAAAAGCACCTCATCATTGGGAGATGGAATATGCATTTCAACATCAGCAGTGGTGAAACCTGCTGATGGAGTTTGCATGGAGGGAGCAGCCTCACCAGAGGGATGGTATGATCCCTGAGGTTCATCAGCTTGGGTTCTTGGTCCCTCAGCAGCTGTTTGGTGTAGAACAGCTATATCATGGGGAGCAGAAGTTTGAGGCTGAGCTGCTGATTGGTCTATACCAGCAGCGTGGGCACCTCGTGCAGACTCAGGGTATGAGGATATTTGAGTGGGGGACTGTGTGGACTTAGTATGGAGTGGAGAGGGCTCCTGTCTTTCAATATCCTCAGCCTGTTGGGAGGCTAGGATAGTTGATGTGGCTATCTCCGTTTGTACAACTGGTTCCTGTTGGAAGGATCCAGAGGGTCTAGGCTGACTCTGGGTAGACTCAGGTTGGAGTGAAGCATGCTCCAATTGGGCTGAACCTTCTCCCAATATAGGAGAGGCAGCAGGGGTTGCTTCTCTTACAACTGAACCCTGTTGAGAGGGAACAGAGGAGGTGGTTGTTTTGGCTGGTTTCTTTTTGGTGATGGATTTTCGTTGATAGTGAAAGGATGAAGTGGGTGATTGTGGAGAGGAGATGAGGGGTTCAGACTCGACAGGTTTTGACACTGGGTCAGAAACAGGTGGGTTGGCCTGTTCCATAGTCTCAGGTGCCACAGAGGCACCAGCCACAGAGGCTTGAGGTTCAACAAATGAACCAGGGTGAGGAGTCTGCTCCCCCTCAGCCACAGAGGCTAAAGGTTCAGACTCAGTCTGAGCTGTTTTGGCCTTCTTTTTCACAGGCTCAGCTTCAGCAGTTGCCAGGGTCCTCTTAACAAGTTTGGACCTGGCTTTGGATTTTCTTATGGGAGCAGCAGCTTCTGGATCCACCCTCACATCAGAGGGTCCTTCCACCAATCCTAACAACCTCCTCATTGGTGTGGATAGAGGTGGCTCATTTGGGAGTACAGGAGTATAGAAAACTCTATTCCCTATGACAGGGAATGCAGAAGTATGAAGTAATGGCTGAGAGTTGTACAAATACTCACCACAAATGTGTCTAAATATGAGGCTCAGAAACCTGGGATAGCGGACAGCAGCTGGTCTTGGCTCTTGTTGCACCAGGTTCCTCAGATTCAGAAATATCCACTTAGACATATCAATGGTAGTCCCATCCACCAGCTGTAGGACTATTGGGACTTCATCACGACTTAGTTGGTCAAATGAACCAACTTTGCTGCTGAAGCTCATCATCACTGAGGCAAATAGAATGCTATAGGTAGGAGACAAATCCTTCCTATACAACGTTGCTCTAATTTTGGGTTCTGCTACACCACAGAAGCGTAGCAAATTTCCCATTTGCTCATTTTCAGGCTGGGGCATATCATATGATTCAGCAATGGGCAGATGAAGAACCTCCCTGAGAAGATCGGCAGTAATCTCAATGGTCTGAGTCCCATTGAGAATAGTCCCCTTGATGACTTTAGTGTTGGGGTTGTAGGCACAAGTGTACCAGAACTCGTACACCATCTCCTGGTATAGGACACCAGGAGTTGCAGTCATAGCATAGTGCAACGGATGAACTTGCAGAAACTCCACCATTTGATCGTAACCTTTCCCCACATAGTTTTTGGGGATTGTAAGGTTTGCAATGTAGTTTGTGGGTTTGATGGTCAGCATTGTGGTGACTGATGAGTGTTTGACAACATCATCACCAACGAACACTAGAAGAAAGGGATTAGGTCTGTGAGCCATTTGGGAAGTTTTGAGGTTTGGAGAAGCAAAAGACACTTCGTCGATTTTTAGGGTTCTTGAGGATTTCTGGAAATGATGAGGAAGACGAAGATGAAACAGTAGTTGGGTATTTATAGGATTTGAATGTGAGTGTGTATGAGAGAGAAAGTTTTGGGCGGTTTGATTTGAAAAAGTCGTTAACGGAAAACGGAATGGTTGTCCATGTCAGACCGTTTGTCAGACCACTTGAGCCCTTTTTAATCACTAACACTTGTAACCCACATTATCCGCATTAATTAAGTTAAATAAAACATTAATTAAGTAACTTAAGTTTGAAGAAAGGTAATTAAAATTGTTGGTCTAAGCTGTTGGTCAAACCTGTGATGAGTAGGGTCATCACAAGCTGTTCAAACTTCAAGTTGTTCATTCTTCAAACTGTGCCTTCAGCCTGATCTCTTTTGTAAGAGCAGGTTGTGTTCAATAGTTGAACAGGTTACAAGACAATGGCTTGTAAGACAGTGTGAAGGAGTGAACAGGTTGAAGATTGGACCATCAGAGCAGGCTGGACGAGTAAACTGTTTTTGTTCAGCCTGTTGTATGCTCAAGCTGTTCAAGTTTTTCAGACAAATGACTAAGTACAGAACATGTATAACCTGTTCTGTCTAAGCTGTTCTGAGAAACTTGAGCAGTGTGAAACACATAAATTCTTAGACCTTTGAGAAACACTTAGTCACTCTTGTTTAACATGCCCAGATTGCTGACAAGATAATTAAATCTTGTTTCATCCAGAGGTTTGGTGAAAATGTCTGCAAGCTGTTCATTTGTGGAAATAAAACTTACCTCCACATCACCTTTCTGAATGTGATCCCTGATGAAGTGATGTCTGACTTCAAGCTGATGCTGCATCCACAGAATCTGCCCAGAGCAGCTTCCAGCAGCAATGTACTCAGCTTCAGTAGTAGAAGTAGACACAGAGTTCTTCTTCTTGCTGCACCAACTTATCAACTTACCACCAAGGAGTTGACATCCACCTGTTGTGCTTTTCCTGTCTAGCCTGCAGCCTGCAAAATCAGAATTTGAATAACCTGTTAGTTCAAGGCTGGAGTCTTTGGGATACCAAAGACCCAAACCTGGTGTACCCTTCAGGTATCTGAAGATTCTTTTAACAGCAGCTAGATGAGATTCCTTTGGATCAGCTTGGAACCTAGCACACAGACAGGTAGCAAACATAATATCAGGTCTACTAGCAGTTAAGTATAGCAAGCTCCCAATCATGCCTCTCTAAGCTGTTACTGAAACAGCTTTGCCACTGGCATCAACATCCAATTTTACATTGGTTGCCATTGGGGTTTTAATAGGAGAACTTTGATCAAATTTGAACTTTTTCAAAAGATCTAAAGTGTACTTTCTTTGATTAATAAAAATTCCAGTTGAGGTTTGTTTAACTTGTAATCCTAAAAAGAAAGTTAGTTCTCCCATCATACTCATTTCATACTTGGATTTCATGAGTAATGAAAAATTCTTGCACAACTGCTCATTTGTAGAACCAAATATTATGTCATCCACATAAATTTGAACAAGCATAATATCCGACTTCACTTTCTTTAAGAACAGTGTGGTATCCACTTTACCTCTGGAATACCCATTGCTCATAAGGAAATCAGTAGGAGTGTCATACCAGGCTCTAGGGGCTTGTTTGAGACCATAGAGAGCTTTGTCCAACTTATAGACAAAACCTGGATGTTGTTCATTTTCAAAACCTGGAGGCTGCTTGACATAAACTTCTTCTTGCAGCTTCGCATTCAAAAATGCACTCTTCACATCCATTTGAAATACCTAAATGCTCTTATGACCAGCGTAGGCTAGATACAAACGAATTGCTTCTAGCCTGGCCATAGGAGCAAATGTTTCATCATAATCAATTCCTTCCTCCTGTCTGTAGCCCTGAGCAACCAGTCTAGCCTTATTTCTAATGACATGACCTTGCTCATCCATCTTATTCCTGAAAACCCATTTGGTGCCAATTATGGTTTTACCTTTAGGAGCAGGGACCAGCTTCCTTACCTTGTTTCTCTCAAACTGATTGAGCTCTTCTTGCATGGCAGTGATCCAATTGGCATCTTTTAGTGCTTCATCCACCTTCTTTGGCTCCATCAACGAAACAAAACTAGAGAACATACAAAAGTTCCCTAAGCTTTCCCATCATGTTTGTACCCCTTTGTTGATGTCACCAATTATTTGATCATTGGGGTGACACCTGATCCACTTAGGATCATTTTTCAATAAAGATTCACCTGAGTTGTTAACATCTTCAGCAGGTCCTGTTGAACAGTTCTCAAGATTTTCAGACACACTGTTGTCTTGAGCCTGTTCACTTGTTGAACATGTCTGACCACTGTTGAACATATCAGCAGAAGAACTAGGAAAATCAGCATTGATAGGTTCAGGACATGCAGTTGTAATTAAGTCAGTACACTTATTCACACAGGATATATTGATATAATCATCATCACGCCCATCATGATTAACAGGTTCCACACTGGGTGTAGTGGAAGCTTTTGAGTCCTCTTCATTGTTTGAATGCATGAGATCATCAAAGTTTAATTCTCCTGAAACTGATTCAGGAACAGCTTTGGTGGAAGCATTCTTAGACTCTTCAAAGGTTACATTGATAGATTCATCTATCACCTTTCTTTTGTTGTTGTACACTCTGTAGGCTTTCGAGATACAAGAGTAGCCAACAAACACACCTTCATCGGCTTTAGGTTCAAACTTTGTAAGTTGGTCGCTCTGATTCAGAATGAAGCAGGGACACCCAAACACATGGAAGTAACTGACATTTGGCTTCCTCCCTTTGAGCAGCTCATAAGGAGTCTTATTGAACCTTTTCACCACTAAGGATCTGTTTTGGGTGAAGCAGACAGTGTTGACAGCTTCAGCCGAGAATGATGAAGGTAAACCTGATGCACACAACATGGTTCTAGCAGCTTTAATGAGAGTTCTGTTTCTCCTTTCAGCAACTCCATTTTGTTGTGGACTCCTTACAGCTGAAAAGTTTTGAGTGATTCCTTTTTCTTCACAGAAGTCTTCAAGAGCACTGTTTCTGAATTCAGTACCATGATCACTTCTAAGCTGCTTCACTTGGGCAGAGTTCAACATCTCCATCTTTTTCACAAATCCAATAATTTCTCTAGTAGCCTCTCCTTTGCTCTTCAGAAAGATCACCCATGTGTACCTGGAGAACTCATCAATCATTACTAGAGTGTATCTTCTTCCTCCTAGACTTGGGACATTTATAGGTCCAAACAAGTCCATGTGAATTAAGAAGAGTGGAGTATCAATAGAGAAGTTATGTTTGGATTTAAAAGATGATTTTCTCTGCTTGCCTTTCTCACAAGCTGTGCAGAGTTTATCTTTAACAAAGGTCATAGAAGGCAAACATGTCACCAACTCTTTCTTACAGAGTTTGTTGATGTTCTTGAAGTTCAGATGTGACAGCCTTTTGTGCCATAACCAGTTTAAGTCTGCATTTGTTCTTGTGAGAAAACAGGTCTCAGTTGTGGGATCAGAAGATTGCATGTCCACAACATACACACCTTTCTTTCGTTGAGCACACATCACAACTTTGCCTTGGGGATCCAATATGTAACCCAGGTGCTCATCAAAGTTAACCATGTAGCCAGCATCACACAGTTGGCTTATGCTAACAAGGTTATGTTTTAGCACAACCACATAGGCTACTCTTTTGAACACTGCAGCACCAGCTTTAAGAGTTCCATATCCCTCAGTGGATCCCTGTACATTGTCACCAAATGTGACTTTTGGCCCCTTTTCAGGCCTGAGATCACTCAGCAATTCTTTACAACCTGTCATGTGCCCTGAGCAGCCACTGTCCAAGTACTAAACCTGGGAAGGTTGTTTTTCCTGCAGAGTGATAAGAGAAATATTAGTCATTTTTAGGGGAACTCATCACAGAGATGAGTTCTCCTACTTCATCAACATGTGTTGATGGACTTATAATATCCACACTAATATTCCCTATTTGAATGGTATCAGCTTGGATACCACTTTCATTGACTGAGATGTTTTCAACACTGCTTGCAACAGGTGTGAAAGAACTATCAGAGTCAACAGGCCTCATGTCCTCAGATTCAGGACAGTCCTTGGCCAGATGTGTCTTCTTCCCACATTTATAACATTTTCTCTTTTTAGGATTTTTGGAAGATGATCTTTCAGAAACACATTCTGAGTTATTTTTGTTGATTCTGTTAGCAGGTTTAGCAAACTTATTACTACTTGATGAATCAACAGCTTGAGTGGAGGGTTCAATAGCCACAGCTTTGTCCGTCTCTTCTTTCCTCTTTTTAGGAGGACAGATGTCAAAAACAGGAAGCTTAATTGGCTTTTGAACTTCCATAGGTTTGGGAAACTTATTTCCAAGTTTCTCAGGCTGAGCAATGGCTTTGCCTTTGCCCCTACTGAGATGTGATTTATGCTACCTATCAGCATAATCATAATTTCTGGTTTTGAAAAACTTATTCTCATTTAAAACCAGTTTACCACTATGATTAGAAAACTTATTAGAAATCACAGCAGGTTTGCTGTCAACATGAGACTTGCCCTTGTTGAAAACAGGCTGCTTAACTTTTGAAAACTTATTTTCAAAATGTTTAGCATCAAAAGGATAATCATGCCTTTTACCATCAGCTTTGGACCCAGAACCTTTTCTGTCAACAGGTTTAGTATCCACAGCTGCAGTTTGGACATGTTTTCCTTTCTTTTGCTTGTGTGAATCAGCAGAGCACTTACTAAGCTAGTTTGATGGAGAACATACTCCCACACCAGCTTTTGAGCTAGGTTCACACGAGCTGTCAGTATTTTGAGGCCTGACAAACCTGTTTGTTGAGATTAGTTTACCATTCACTTTTTGAACAAAAGTGTTTGGAAGCTCACCAAGAGTGGATAAATCTTCTTTCAGATTATTAATCTAAACAATGAAACCTCCTGTGTCAACATCCCCTCCAAGATAGGCTTGAATTTGTGCAGGGATCTGTTGACTTATACAATGGCTGACTTTTTGTGCAGATTGGCACCAAGAGTCAACTATCTTCTGAAGCTTAGCATGCTTTATATCTGTTTCTCTCTTTTCTTCCAGTAAAATAGAGTTGATGTGTTTTAATTCATCAAGCTCAGTTTCCAACTTATGGAAACTGTCCAGTTTACTGGAGTTTGTTTTAAGATCAGTTTTAAGCTTAGAGATTTCAGATTATAATGCATCATGCTTCTCAACAGCAGCTTTCAAATCAACTAGCATATATTCAAACATTTTAATCTTTTCTTCAGAACTGTAAGCCATAAAATTTTGTACCTTATACATCATTGTAGGATTCCAGTTCTCCAAGCTGCTGAAAGCTTCAGCTTCAGCCAGATCCTGTTTGAAACTACTTGTTGATGGGACATTAGTGTTGGCCATCAGACATTGAGTGTCTTCTTCATCAGATGATGAATCAGATTCCTCCCAGTCACAAGTCTCTGCCATGAGTCCCTTTTGGCGGTTGGAACCCACTGAGTTTTCCAACTTCCTCAGCTTAGCCATGGCCATAAGGTACTTAACCCTATAACCATCATCCTTGTTTGTCTTGTATGGTTTAGATGACTGACCAACAGCTTTTGACACACAGTCAGCAGCTATATGGCCAGTTTTGCCACATTTAAAGCACTCAGCCTTGGTTTTATCAAATGCCTTCTTTTTGCCAGCACCTGAACTTCCTTGCAGCATGTTTCTTCCAAACTTTTTCTTGTTGAACCTTTTTACAAGCATAGCTATCATTTGCTTATCATCCTGTTCAGCAAGATCTGCATTATCTTCATCATCTGACATCTCCTCCTTATCATCATCCTGTTGATCAGGTTGAGTGAACACATCACTCACCTGATTCACAGGCTGTCTCACATTAGCCACAAAGGTTGCACCTCTTTTAGACATCTCCAAGGCATTTCTATTCTGTTGCCTTGATTGTTCATCATTTAGTAAAGATCCATACAAGTTGACAAGATCCATACTTCTGATGGTACCTGAGTTTCTTAAGATTGTTGAAAAGTAGTTCCATTCTTCAGGTAGGATGTCCAAAAATTTGTTCACCAGGGTAAGGCTGTCCTTGATGATCCCAACAACTTTGAGATCATTCACAAGAGCAGTAAACCTGGTGTAGGTTTCTGTGAGAGTCTCCTTTGGTTTTGCAAAGAAGAGTTCATACTGTCTAACAAGATTGTTAATCCTGTTATCCAGTGTGATTGTGGGTCCAACATAGACGGTACACAAAGTATCCCACATCTCCTTTGCTGTTTTCATTTTCTCAACCTGCTTGAACACATCATCAGGGAGAGAAATAACCAGGTTATTCCTGGCCTTTGCATCCAGAGCTACCAATCTCTTGTCTTCATCAGACCATTGAGCTTTGGCTTTCTCAAAGGTCCTGATTTCAGGAGCAGCTCCTTCAACCGCTGGAGTTATGGTAGTAACAGAGGTTGGCACATAAGGGCCCTCCATCACTATCTCTGGTAGTTGTACATCCAGAATCTCTAGATAGAGCATCATTCTGCACTTCCAGCCAGAGAAGTTTTGATGATTGAATTTTGGAGGTTTGCCCATAGAGCCATTGTCATAGTATGAGGAGCCTGCAGCACTGTTGTCCATGGAAACTTGGGAGAATGAGAGATCTAGAATGACACACACTCTAAACTGCTCTGATACCAGTTGTAGGTCCCGAGAGGTTCCCGAAGTATATAGCTTTAAGCTGTAGAGGGGGGGTGAATACAGCTATTTAAAAATTACACACTATTTTCTCAATGTTTGTATGTATTATCAACAAGTTGTTAATTACAAACAAGCTTGAATGCGGAAAGGTTCAAGCTGAGATGACAGATACAACAGTATGTTCACTAGTCTAAGACAGACTCAAACTAGTTTACAATGAATACACTCACTAAGAAGCACTCACTGTGTTTACAAGACTTAGAGGGACAGCTTATGTAGAACAGCTTAGACATAAAGAAACTGTATTACACAGGCAGGCTTGCATGCATGAAAAACACACTTGCACATTCACTCTTGGCTTCAGCACTTAGCTTTTTGGCTTAATCTTTCTGTCCTTAGAAGCTTCCTTTTATACTCACTCAGAGGATCTAAGAGAAGTTTCTTCATTGGACGAAATGAAAAAGGAGAAGTCTTGTTGAAAAGACAACATAACCTTTTCTGCACTTTCTGAAAAGCAGACTTGTTTTCTTGTGTGCAGAACTTTTGTCTTTTCACTTTGTCTACTGTTGCATTGCCTTTAACTAAATAAGGAATGTCAACTTTGCGTCTTTCTTCCTTGTAAAGGCCTATTTTGATATAAGAAAAAGGTTTGTCACCCTTTTTCAAATAACCTTTTGTCTTCATGTAACAGAACAGCTTGGGCAGGCTGAGCAGTTCTGATTTCCACTTTGTCTTCGACTTTGTAAACTGATCTTGTAGTCAAAAACATTACATGAGGACATGAAAACACATTCCATAAAGTGTTTAGCCTGTTCACGAAGAACAGGTTCTGTTCACGAAGAACAGAACACTTGTAAACTGCCCAAGCTGCTCATCAGTGTAGAGCAGCGTAGACAGTTTATGTCCAGCCTGTTCAGCAGACTGAACAGCTTGAGCAAAACTGTCTTTGTTGCAACACATGCAACTCATAGAACAGCTTTAGGCTGATATTGCAAATCATTTTCAAGTTTCAATAAGGCATATAACAGGCCTTAAATTCAACCTTCAAAAGCATCAACAGGTTTGATTAATAATCTCCCCCTCAGATGCAGAACAGGTTTGACTGAGGCCTTTTTGTGCCTAACATATACACATACATATATATATATATATATATATATATATATATATATATATATATATATATATATATATATATATATATATATATATATATATATATAGGGGTGGGTTCAATGGAAAACCACTATGCACCTGAAAACTATGGAAACCTACGCAAACCGTCCGATTTGGTGCATTTAATGAAAAACGCGGTGGCATGATCGTAAATAAGGTGATGCATCACGCGGGATTTTGATGCATCATGCGGGAAATTTGATGCATCACGCGGGATTTTGATGCATCACGCGGGGAATTTGATGCATTTGTAATGGTGCAGTGCGGTTTTCACAAGTTTTCAGGTGCATGGTGGTTTTCAATTGAAACTCCCTCTATATATATATATATATATATATATATATATATATATATATATATATATATATATATATATATATATATATAAGTTCCATGGAGTCCGAGAGTCGAGTCCTGGAGTCTTCCTATGTTTGGCAATTATTTACTATTATTTTAAGAATGTTTTTTTAAAACTTGTACTTTTTAAAACAATATATATGGGTGTTTGGACAATAAGGGTTTTCTTGGTATGCATTTTTATGATTGATAGATTTCAAAAGAAAACTTTCATTTTTCACTCCTAAAATGATTCTCAATATCATTAAACGTTTTAGTCTCTCACTTCATTATTGCATATTCCATATATAAACGAATATGAATTGAACATGTACAAGTATATAGAGAATTCCAAAGTAATGATATGATTCTTTTGTTAAATATATATAAGAAACCATATACTTGCAGCAACTGAACATGATCATATACCTGCATCTGTTGAACATGTTTTTGCAACAACTGAACATGTTCGTATACGAAACAATACCCTGCAGCAACTGATCATGTTCATATACTTGCAACGGTTGAACATGTTCCCGCAACAATTGAACATGTTTGTATAGGAAACCATACATTGCAGCAACTGAACATGTCCATATACGTATTTGAACATTTGCAGACGTAGTAATATAACACGAAACTAAAAGAATTTATTTTCAATTAAAAAATACGTCCATTGATAGAGATACGGGAATTAGAAAGAGAAATATGAGAAAATATTTGGTTTTATGTTATGGAATCTTAATTATGAAGGATATGCTACTATTTAGGGACTGATTTTTAATTTAATTAACATTTAATCAAAAAATATGATTTGACAGTTTTACCCTTTTGCCTATTGAAACAAATAGGATGGGATTCCAGGACTCCACTCTAAGTTAAGACTCCATGAAACACAACCCTATACATATATATATATATATATATATATATATATATATATATATATATATATATATATATATATATAGATTTGGGTTCAAATGAGTACCACTAGTTTTGCGGAGTACCGGAGGTACCTCGCTTAAAACCATTTTTTTGAAATTTTTTTTCATAATCATGTTTAAATTAATAATATAAGACTACTTGCAAAAAATCACACCTAAACACACACTATAACTATGTGAAACGTGCAAGTTCACATGAACTGCACTGTTGTGAATGTATGTTCACAGCTAAGCATGTTCACATGAATTTTTTCACGTTCACATGACTTTTAAGAGACTAGAAAGTGTGAATGTGTGTAATTCTTTTACGAATAGGCTTATATTATTTGTATCTAAATTAATATGAAAAAAAAAATTAAAAAAAAAACTTTTTTTCGGAGCATGTTCACATCTAAAACCCGTGTGTTCACAGGTACTCACGGTACTCTGCATTTTTTAGGTACTCACACGAACCATATTCTATATATGTATATATATATATATATATATATATATATATATATATATATATATATATATATATATATATATATATATATATATATATATATATATATATATATATATATATATATATATATATATATATATATATATATATATATATATATATATATATATATATATATATATATATATATATATATATATATATATATATATATATATATATATATATATGTAGGGTAGAGATCTTTTGTGAACAATATAATTGTTGTGAACATTGTGAACCACTAAACATGTGACAAATCAACAATTATATAATTAATTAATTATAAATAAAATAATTGTTATTAAGGGCATTTGAGTAATTGTCAAAATAATCAATTCTATCCCTTTATCCCTTATATTCTTATGTAACAAGAAACCTAATATGATGCATACGAAGCATACATCTGCACTAATAATTAATTATCACTTTTAGTGGAGATCTTTCCATCTTCTTGTTCAGCCATTAATATTCATCTTTCAAGCTTTGCAATTTTTCCATGGTTGCCCAATAAATTTGTTTATATTTTGTTTTCAGTTTATATTAATTTATTGCCCAATACATATATATTGGAGTGGTGCATATAAGCGAAGGCTACTGGTATTTTTCGTTTTCTATATATATATATATATATATATATATATATATATATATATATATATATATATATATATATATATATACATATATATATACATATATATATACATATATACATATATATATACATATATACATATATATATACATATATACATATATATATATACATATATATAGATATACATATATATATATATATATATATACATAAATACATATATATATATACATATATACATATATATATACATAAATACATATATATATATACATATATACATATATATATACATATATACATATATATATATGCATATGTATACATATATATACATATATATATACATACACATATATATATATATATATATATATATATATATATATATATATATATATATATATATATATAACCTTATGAACACGATGAATCTGACGAAGTCGGTGTAGTCAATGAATTTAATGAACAATGAATTTGACGAAGTCGGCGGTGTTGATGAACCTAATGAACACAATGAATCTGATGAAGTCGGTGGAGTCGATGAACCTTATGAACATATACGTTATGATTTTGTGCACTCAATGAACCCGGCGAAGCCGGTGTAGTCGATGAACCTAGATTATGACCATACTTTTAATGTGTACGTAACGAAGCCGGTGCAGTCGATGCACCTTATGAACACATATGTTATGATTTTGTGCACTTAATGAACCCGGCAAGCCGGTGCAGTCGATGAACCTAGCTTGTGATTATTATTTAATGCATCCTTTTAATTATTTTGTCAAATTAAAAAGGCTATAATTAATCTAATGCTTTAAACATATTGATACGGTTACATGGCTCCTATATTTGGGGAAGGAGATAACCTCTTTATTTTTCTGATTTTACCCTTTTTTTTAGTTTATTTATTCTTTTATTTATTAATTATAGATGTTGATGTGTCGATACATTATTGGTTCGCAATGTTCTCAATGATTAAATTGTTCACAAAGGATCTCAACCCTATGTATATATATTTGTGTGTGTATCTGCGTATGTATATATATATATATGGAATTATTGTAGAAACTAAATTTAGTGTAGAACTGTAGAACCAATATCGTCCATTGAAATTAATCTAATAATATTGATTTGAAAGAGTATGTTTGGAATTAGTGAAAAAAAAAAAGATTGGTATTAGTGATATTTTAATTATGGGTAAAAAAGGAAAAGATTGGAAATAGCAAAAAAAAAATTGACATCAGCAAAATAAAATTCTTTTTTCTATAAATTATAATAACATTAAAATGATTAATTTTAAAATCAAAAAAATTCTACCATAAAAACGAGAATTTTATACTCTTTAAAACGAGACCGGTCATGATATATTTTTTTAGAAAAAATTTTACGTGTTTATTTTTCGTAAAAACAATTTTTACCCAGACCATAATGCGATATAGCATGACGGGATCATTCAATGTCGAATGAACACTTGATATCATATATTCAACGTCGATGTAACACTGCATATACATTCAATATTAACAGAGTCAAAATAATGGTCAAAATTAGTAGTCAAAGTTGGTGGATTTAATGAGAATGGTCATGATATAGTTTTTTCGAAAAAAAATTAACGTGTTTATTTTTCGTAAAAAAACAATTTAACCCAGAAGACCATTCAATATATTATATAAAGATCATTCAATGTCGAATTACAGTTTATATCACATATTCAACGTCAAAGTGATACTATATCACACAAATGCAACAGTGCATGTACAGTCGATATTAAAGGAGTCAAAAATGGTCAAAGTGGACAGTCAAACGTGGTGGGCTACTATTAATTCAATGTTAATTGCATAATTACCATCTTATCCCTAGTGTTATATTATAATCTAATGGTTTAAATTGGTTCTATAGTTCTGCACTAAATTAAGATTCTGCAATGATCTCAACCCTACACACACACACGCACACACACACACACACACACATATATATATATATATATATATATATATTATATATATATATATATATATATATATATATATATATATAGAGAGAGAGAGAGAGAGAGAGAGAGAGGTTCTATTGAGAACTTTTGTGCATCGAGGAACAAAAGAACATCCACTGTCCCTTGGATGAAAACATCTGTATGTTAGATCAAATGGCAAAAGCAAAAAAGTAAATAGAAAGTTTTATGCATCAAGTGCACATAATGAAATTCACGGAAGGGTAAAACAAGAATTATGCAATCCTTATTTAATTATTACACTTTCAAAATTAACAAAAATAATACAAATTCAAAATATATCAAAATACATGCATATCGTTCATGTCTTCATACATATCGTTCATCTCTTCCAAAAATAAATAATGCATATCGTTCATGTTGGGAATTCGTATCGTTTTTCATAAAAACATAAACTCTTAATCATATTAAATGCACAACGGAAGCCTTTTAAAATCACGAATTCCGTACACGGATCATCAAGTATACATAAGATAAGTAAACTAGAAAGCAATAAAAATTTGTACCTTTGCATTCGATGACAAGAATGCACGAATGAGATGCTTTCGGTATCCACCGATGATGACACGATCGAGCGGCGCCAGGAATGCAATCAAACACACGAAGAACGGGAAAAACCAAACCCTTTTGGTTTGTTTTCTTTCTTGCGGCCGACCCACACAAAACCTCCAGACGCATTGCATTTTGTTTTGTGTTTCGTGTATTGTGAAATCACCTTTCACAAAACCCTAGGTGCTCTATTTATACATCCTCATATATATATATATATATATATATATATATATATATATATATATATATATATATATATATATATATATATATATATATATATATATTATGAGTTTTAGTTTTAATCAAACTCTAATATAATATATATTTTAATAATTATCTTTATTATTTAAACGTTATATAATTATCTCTATAATTATATACCCTTTAAATAATATTAATCTTTTATATATTATCTAATAATATATAAATGACTAGATAATTATTTATAATTATCTCTTATTTATTTATTTATAATTATCCATCCAATTATCTAATAATAGATGATAATACTAATTCAAATAAATGAATCTGTTATTTAATATCAAATAATAAATAAAAGACCATATAATTATTTAATTATCATCCAATGACAATTAAATCACTACAGTATCTAATATTGCACTTATAGTCCCCGTACTTTGAGATATAATTAATCATCTATTAATTTAATCTCAATGGTCATTTCGTGTCATAAAAAATATCCAATATTATTTATTTAATCGTTTAATTGCATCTGCTCAGGGTTGTGCTCATCGGTGTGACCCTCAAGTGTTTTATGAAATCAGCCATGATGCAGTAGTAATGTCATCTTTACACAGCATATACTAACATACTCTCACTTGTGTAAGACGACATACTGTCCTGCAGCATGCGCCTAAAGGAGGTCATGGCTAGACACTTTAGGCAACTAAAGTCATAAAAACTCTGACTCCCATTCGGGCATTCTTGTTGAAACAGTCTTCCAAAAAGAAATTTAGGTTATATTCCATGCATCGCGATATTTCAATGTGAAAACTAGGCATGGATTAGATCAACCGTAGCAAACACGATTATGTTTCTCGACTTCTTGATCTCATACTGAACTGAAACAGACAGATTAGAACACATCAGTTCTGTCCGAGCATGGCCATGCATTTCTGTCAGTATCGATCGCCGAGGGGCCCAGAAATCTTCTTAGTTAAAAGAGGGTGCACATCCCATATTGACTATCTAGGCCTCCAGCACGACTCCCACTGCAACCAGCCTCGAACCGTTATGGTCACCCAGTTACGGATGACGTTAGGTTAGGCCAAATGTACAGCAGCACCCGCACTAAAGTACGTAGACATCTCAGGTACTAAGGATTACCTTTTTGAGACGACTCATGACTATGATCCACAAAGTTGTCTCAATCGGTGGGTCAATCCAATATTTCTTCGCAACAAATACCTGTGAATTTGGTCCAACATTTGCTATATTCATCACCCATGAATATCAACCAAAAACCACAGTTGGTTTTTTATTCTCGTTGTGGTTCCCACGACAACAAGCAGCTATGGAATAATTTTAGAATAACTTCAATTTTATTCTTGGATTTCTAAAACATGCAAAATAGAACGACACTAAAGATATCATTTTGATCTCCTTTATCTCAATAAACACAACATGACTTCCATCAATTTAATGCTACTGTTCCTTTATCGAATGTAACGGTAATATGATCTATCGAAAAATTAATTTCAGACATGATCTTAGTGGGAGTGTTCTCTAGTTAACTGACTTAACTTCCATTACCGTTTATCTTTGAAAAATTACACTAGTTCTTTATTACAAGTTCTTGTAATATTCTTCAGATCCATTCTGAATCTCCTTACAAATTTCTATCCATTATCTTTAGAGGAACTGGTAAATCATTCACAAAGACACCAGGATTAAAATTTAGGAGCTCTAGCAATTCAGATTAATTGCTACTAGTGATACGTTTAGATGTTTAGTCTTGAATCTGACAGTGTGCGGTTTATCTATATGTTAACAAGATATCTTTAATAACATTGTGTTCAACATTTGTGATATGTATCCATAACCACCAGAACCTGGTTATCGACAACATTTTGTTGTGGTGTTCCGTCAAGTTTGTCGACGAGTGTTTAAACAAGTCAAAGGTCATTAGTTGACTAACCATCACACAAGTTGTATACATTTCACATGTAATTTTATAAAATGTGATTACTTATTGTCTAAACAATCCTGACTTATCAATTCTTTAATTGTATCTGACAAGTGAAGTGAATTATCCTCCATGTAACTCCTTTACATTTAATTCTGCATTTTATTAGTTTTATGTATATAATCACGGATGACTATCCAACTCATATAATCTCTTGAACTAACTTTCAAGAATTAACAACTTCAATGAAACTGCATTTGAACACTTCAAAAATTTACACAACAACATGGTAACCCTTTTTATGTGAATATGACTACTAGCTTGTCCAATCTCCATTGACAAGTTACTATTCAAGCTCCACTTGAATCAATAGTCTATAATCATGGTTTAGTAATCTTAAACAATAGGAATTTCAAGCACCAAATTTTCAACTCCAAAAAAATCTTTATTTATCCCAAAAATATTTTCAAGAAATTCAACTACAAAGTTGTTTACTGCACCATGATAAACTATCGATGACATGAAAAATAGTGTCCAGCAGAGTATTCTCTACGATGTCTCTATGCTCCCACTAAGGTTGTCATCTCTTTTCACTCCATTTTATTCATTGCAGACATTATGCATAAAACTTTTTTTCAATTGGGTATCACATATCCAAGAACAATAGAAGTGACTGATTCGGATACACGAAGTCTCAATGCGGTCAACCTTGACCGTTTCCAAGTACTTTGGACAATTCCTTTCCCAGTGCCCAGTTTCCTAGCACTCAAAGAATTTGTCATCCTTGGATTTTACTTCTCTGGTTATAGGTTTTAGCTACTTGTTAGCTTTAACCTCTGGCTTGGAAACTTGATTTCCCTTTCGTCCCTTTCCCTATCTTTTCTCCTTAATCATTCCCTCAGCATTCTAAAGCATCTGATGCAGCCCACTGATCATCTTCTCCATGCATATTGTAACAAATTACAAATTCCTAAAATTCCTTCAATAAGGAATTGAGAATTAGATTCGTGGCCATCTCCTGTGTCACGGGATACCCAAGTCTGCTAAGATGATCCAGATAACCTTTCATCTTCAGCACATGGGGTCTACCAGCTGTTCCTTCTGCCATCCTGCAGGAGTTCAGAGCCCTAGTCATGTCATGTTTCTCAGTCCGAGCCTGAGTCTGGAACATATCCTTTAGCCGGTGATACATCTGGTAAGCTGGGACATCCATAAGGTTAGTCCGCAGCTAAGATGTCTTGGTCACTAGCATTAGACAGGCAATATTGACCGAATCCTCAGAGTGCTTCTTGTGGAGATTTCTCTCCTCAACTGTAGCAATCTCTGCAGGAGCTGGTCCTTGTGCCCTTTCCAGAACATACGACTTTCACTCTGTACTCAGAACATTAGTCAGATATTATTCCTAGTTCAGGGAATTGCTTCTTTTGAGCTTTCCATTTCCCGAATGGTCCTCAAAGTAGCAATATTGTGCTTTTAGGGGGGATTTTCAATAGGAGGGAGATTTGACGTTATCATTATTGTTGTTATTATTATTGTCATTGTTATTATTTAAACCGCTTCTACCTCTGCCTCTTTCAACCATCTTAAACAATTTTTCAAAAATTAGTATTTGATTAACCATTAATAAATCAATAACCCAAAATTAAGAAAATGATTTATTAATCCTAAGAATCATTTTACTTATTCATGCACCCAACGGAGGCTGAACCTACATGAATAAGCTACTCAGGCAGGCAACTTATTACTAATTACAACCCCGTTGCAACTCTTAGATCTTATGAGATTTTCAATTTCTTAAGTTGGCCATGTTTAATCTCATCCACACCTTGGGCAACAGTCTTACTCAGGATCCACCACTGACACACACCATATAACAACTGCAAGTCATTGGCCCAAGTCTCACTTAGGATCCGCAATGCTCACATCACAGCTCTCCGAGTTTGCGGCGTAAGCACCCAACGAAGGTTGAACCTACTTACGACGACCGGTAACCGTGAGTGCCACTATATGGACGGTGTGTTGTGTCAGATTTTTAATTTGGGTTTATTACCACCAAGAACTAGTGGCCAGTCAGGTTAGTCTGCGGGCAGGATCCTTTGGATTCTAAACCTCTCGGAAATTCCTACAACCACAGCCCGAGTGAAACTGTCCTAGACACCACCTACTCTGGTAAACAATCCAGTTAATATACCAGTTTTAAGAATTTCAAATCTTTGACCATATGACATTTTTTAAAAATAAATCTCCTTTCATTTGAAAAACTAATTTCATAAAAATGTCATACTTAACACTTGACAAAATAAATTAAATTTTCCAATTTAAACTTAGGAAAATGACATCAAATAGCTCTGAACTTTCGACTTTGTACACATTTATGCAGTGAACTTTTTTTGTGTGCATTTGGTAGTCAAAGTTTCAAAATTGTTCCAATTTGGTAGTAAGTGTACCTGTTAAACCGGTTGCTTCCGGTTTCGATGCCTACGTGATCAGTTTTTTAATGACGTGGCTACCCGTTTTTATATTATACCCGATTTTACGTACGTGGCAACCCGTTTTTTAAAATTACCCGGTTATAAACCCGGTTCATTTTTCATATGATCGATCCAACTTACGTTTATAACCGGGTAATAAAACCGGGTGAGTTTAAAAAACGGGTTGCCACGTAGATAAAACCGGGTATAATATAAAAACGGATAGCCACGTCATTAAAAAATTATCCACGTAGGCTTCGAAACCAAAATCAACCGGTTAACAGTACGCCAACTACCAAATTGGAACAATTTTGAAAATTTGACTACCAAATGTGCACAAAAAAAAAGTTCACTACATAAATGTGTACAAATTCGAAAGTTCAGAGTTATTTGATGTCATTTTCCCTTTAAACTTCCTTTTAAAACCCTTTAATTTTTCATCAATAATGATTGTAGTTTTAATTTCTTTTATTTATCTACTTCGTCACCACAACCACGTAGATAAAAATAATGCATAAAGAAATAAAACATACAACCACATGGTGACATAGTCTTGCCGAAACTAAATTGGTTTCCGAGAGCCATACGGACAAACCAATTAGGTCAAACATAAGGGACAAAATCAACATATAAGGCAAAAAGGATGAACTCTTTCAGCTCCCACTAGCCTCAGCATCCAATGATGTCTCCGAGCGTCCTTGATGGATGACCTTCTTCTTGATGGACATCTTCGTCAAGATTTTTACATAATTTTAATCTAAATACAATTGCCTATTTTCTAACCTATTACAGATTACATCTTAAAACCGGGATTCCAATGGCACACAGGCCTTCCAAAAATAACCAATAATAAAAATAGCAAACATTAAGATTAAATAAACAACCATCACAAACAAAGGGGTCTCAAGGCTCGACTATGTCACAAACATAAAGCTGTAAAGCTTATTAATAATCCAGAATTCATTTTCATCATGCCATGAAAATAATTCCAAAACCAATTAATCCACCATTAATTGAAGTAAACATGTCCAATATCGTTCTTAAATTAAATACGGTTCGTAAACTCGAAATTCAGGAACACTTTCCAAAAATAGAAACTTTTTTCTCGAAAAATTAAATTCAATTCCATCTTTGCATTATCTTTGGATTCATAACTATACTTTTCTTAAAATATTCAATCAACAATTCAAACACCTTTGAAATTTAAACTTAATATTTTAAGAAACTTTTTATTAAACAACTAATAAATATAGTTATTATTTTCAAATAATATTGATAAATAATTTAAACTTCCTTTAAATAATTATCAATTAACTATTATTCAATTGAAACGCTTTTCAAAAAAATAAATTTTATCTAAAATGTCAATTTTCTAAATAAACAAATTTACTAATAATTATGTCCTTTTAAAATATTTAATGAAAATTGATCATCTTTAAATAACACCAAAAACTTTCTTTATGGTTTTAAACGATTTCTACCAAAAACTTTAATGTCGAGGTCAAATCTCAAAACATTAAACCATGACCGAGCATGAAACTGAAAGCCACGATTTCATCAGTTTGAAAATAGAATCCTTAAAATAAACTCTCTTTAATTTAATAATGCATATTATGGAACTAAATATTAAATGCATAAATTAAATCTAATTTATAAATTAAAATTACCATTAATTTTAATTACAATATTGAAACTTAATTTTTAATTAAAACCGATTAAATTTAAACGTCGAATTACCGGAAAACGGAAACGAACCAACTTAGTTAACCGACTCATACTCGGGTTCAATAACTCATGTGAACCGAAAACAAGTAGGGTATTAAACCCTTTTGACGGCTGAAATTAATCAAAGCCTTTAATCAGCTCACTTTGATTATTTCGATTTCCATATTCCAATTAATCGTTTAATTATCGAATCAAATAATATTTAAACCGATTTGTGAATTTTATAAAACTAATAAACTCTCCCACTTTAATTTTGTAAAACCGAAAACATACTTATATTTAGTCACAAAATGTTTAAATATTAATAACCAAACATTTTTTATTTATTAATTCGATTTTAACGCATTTAATTTAATCGTTCGAGTTTAACCGTGAATTAAACGACAAGACGGAACAAATAATTCATCACCTCGGTTACCACATCACACACGAGAGGTCATGGGTCTCAACCCATGGCCGAAATATCTAGGTTTGATTTCACGAACCGAAACATTTAATTTTCGACTTTAATCAATTAAACACTTTTAAACAATCAAACATCAACTAAATAAAACGAACTAAGGTCTCAAAATCCCGAGTTCCCAGAAACTCTAAGGTTCGCCGAGAATCACCATGGGGTTTCCAAAACCTTTGGTCGATATTCTCCAAGCCAAATCAATACCTTAAACGTTTTAATTATTGATTTCGATCGTTTAAACACTTTTAATTATTAACAATCGAAACTTTAAGAACGCTGGACATAAATACATGAATAATACTCTCATTATGTTACTTGAGATGGCTTTGATACAACTGTTGGGAATTTGTATCGTTTTTCATAAAAACATACACTTTTAATCATATTAAATGCACAACGGAAGCCTTTTAAAATCACGAATTCCGTACAAGGATCATCAAGTATACATAAGATAAGTAAACTAGAAAGCAATAAAAATCCGTACCTTTGCATTCGATGACAAGAATGCATGAATGAGATGCTTTCAGTTTCCACTGGTGATGACATGATCGAGTGGCGCCAGCTATGCAATCAAAGACACGAAGAACGAGAAAAACCAAACCCTTTTGGTTCGTTTTCTTTCTTGCGGCCGACCCACACAAAACCTCCACACGCATTGAATTTTGTTTTGTGTTTCGTGTATTGTGAAATCACCTTTCACAAAACCCTATATAATATATATATATATATATATATATATATATATATATATATATATATATATATATATATATATATATATATATATATATTTAGGTTCAAAAGAGTCCCTTCAAAAATCCAGTGTACCAAGGGTACCCATCCAAAGCCACAAGATTAAATAAATCAATGGTTGTGATCAAAAAATGCTTTCCATGCGCGGTCCCCCCCTTTTTTTGGCTGGAAGGGTATTTTCGTAATTACAGCGACCATTCACATTACTTAATTCATCATTCACATTAATTGATCATTCACATTAGTTAATTGATCATTCACATTACTTAATTATTCATTCACAACACTTATTTGATCATTCACAAGAATTATTTGACTATTTACAATTCTTTTACACTTATTTGATCATTCACAATAATTATTTGACTAATTGATCATTCATATTACTTAATTGATCATTCACATTACTTAATTGACCATTCACATTACTTAAATGATCATTCACATTACTTAAATGATCATTCACATTACTTAATTAACCATTTACGTTACTTAAATGATCATTCACATTACTTAATTGATCATTCACCTTACTTAAATGATCATTCACATTGCTTATTTGATCATTCACATTGGTAAAATAATATCAGCACAACATGTGAATCTGAGCATTGTCAACTACTAACAAACAGTAACAAGATTAATGACAAACAGTAACAATGATCATTCATGTAACGCTCAAATTCTCAAATCTATCAAACATTAATAACATCAACCAATGTGAATGATCATTCAGCTAATGTGAATGGCCATTCACATTAGGAAATTTACCATTCACATTGGTTGTACCATATCAGCACAGCATGTATGCTGTGCATCGTCAACTACTAACAAACAGTAACAAGATTAATGACAAACAGTTACAATGGTCATTCATGTAACGCTCAAATTCTCAAATCTATCAAACATTAATAACATCAACCAATGTGAATGATCATTCAGCTAATGTGAATGGCCATTCACATTAGGAAATTTACCATTCACATTGGTTGTACCATATCAGCACAGCATGTATGCTGTGCATCGTCAACTACTAACAAACAGTAACAAGATTAATGACAAACAGTTACAATGGTCATTCATGTAACGCTCAAATTCTCAAATCTATCAAACATTAATAACATCAACCAATGTGAATGATCATTCAGCTAATGTGAATGGCCATTCACATTAGTAAATTTCACCATTCACATTGGTTAAATAATATCAGCACCTTATATTAGTCCTGTTAATTGTCAACTACGTTTTGTGAATGATCAATCTTCTAATGTGAATGGTCATTCACATTAGGTAAATGTCCATTCACATTTGATGAATGACGAGAACAGCAATGTTAGACTTCATCTTCTACATACCATCAATGTTAAATGTATTTAAGTAATGTGAATGGTCAATTAAGTAATGTGAATGATTAATTAAGTAATGTGAATGATCATTTAAGTAATGAATGATCAATACGTAATGTGAATGGTTAATTAAGTAATGTGAATGATCAAATAAGTGTACAAGAAGTATAAATAGTTAAATAAGTGTTGTGAATGATCAATTAAGTAATGTGAATGATCAATTGACTAATGTGAATGATCATATAATGTGAATGATGAATTTAAGCAATGTGAATGGTCGCTGCAATTACGAAAATACCATTGGTACGTTGGATACGCTGGATTTTGGAGGGGACGCTGTGGAACCAAATTCTATATATATATATATATATATATATATATATATATATATATATATATATATATATATATATATATATATATATATATATATATATATATATATATATATATATTCAGGTTCAAAAAGGAACCTCTCGAAATCAAGTGCACCCAAACGTACCAACCTTTAAAAAAAATTTTAATTTTTTTTCTCATAACCAAGTTTAAATTAATGTTATACACATGATATATGAATTTCACATACATTCACACTTTCTGTGTCATTAAAATTTATGTGAATGCTCAAAGCATATTTATGTGAATGGTCTTTTCACACCATGTGAATGGTGTGAATGACCATTCACATGATCTTTTTTTATCATTCACAAGATTTATGATGTTACTCCTTTTGAAAAAAAGTCTTATAATGTTGTCTTATACATGTCTATTAAAAAATATATATGTGAATGATCATTCACATTAGGGTATGTTGGGTACGCTGATGAACCTGATTTTATATATATACATATATATATATATATATATATATATATATATATATATATATATATTATTAAGAGTTTTAGTTTTAATCAAACTCTAATATAATAATATAATATATATTTAATAATTATCTTTATTATTTAAACGTTATATAAATATTTATAATTATCTCTTATTTATTTGTAATGATATATAATTATCCCTTTAAATAATACTAATCTTTTATACATTATCTAATAATATATAAATGACTAGATAATTATTTATAATAATCTCTTATTTATTTATTTATAATTATCCATCCAATTATCTAATAATAGATGATAATACTAATTCAAATAAATCAATCTTTTATTTAATATCAAATAATAAATAAAAGACCAGATAATTATTTAATTATCATCCAATGACAATTAAATCACTACAATATCTAATATTGCACTTATAGTCCCCGTACGATATAATTAAGCATCCATTAATTTAATCATAATGATCATTTCGTGTCATAAACAATATCCAATATTATTTATTCAATCGTTTAATTGCATCTGCTCAGTTGTGCTCATCGGTGTGACCCTCAAGTGTTTTATGAAATCAGCCATGATGCAGTAGTAATGACATCTTTACACACCATATACTAACAGTTCATCTCTTCCAAAATCAAAATACATCAAAATACAAACATGAATCGTTGATCTCTTCATGCATATCGTTCATCGTTCATCATCAAAATACATGCACATCGTTCATCTCTTCATGCATATCGTTCATCTCTTCCAAAAATAAATCATGCATATCGTTCATCTCTTCCAAAATCAAGATACATCAAAATACAAACATGAATCGTTCATCTCTTCATGCATATCGTTCATCGTTCATCATCAAAATACATGCATATCGTTCATCTCTTCCAAAAATAAATCATGCATATCGTTCATCTCTTCCAAAATCAAAATACATCAAAATACAAACATGAATCGTTGATTTATTCATGCATATCGTTCATCGTTCATCATCAAAATACATGCATATCGTTCATCTATTCCAAAAATAAATCATGCATATCGTTAATCTCTTCCAAAATCAAAATACATTAAAATACAAGCATCAATCGTTCATCTCTTCATGCATATCGTTCATCGTTCATCATCAAAATACATGCATATCGTTCATCTCTTCATGCATATTGTTCATCTCTTCCAAAATCAATTACATGCATATCGTTCATCTCTTCCAAAAGCATCAAAATACATCTTTTTGTCTTTGAAGGTGTTCATTATTCAAAAATGTATCATTTTATCGCGTTTTTCATTGAAGGAGTTCATCATTCAAAAATTTATCATGCATTCAAAAATTGCGGTGATTATTGGCCGTAGCGAGAGAGAGAGAGAGAGAGAGAGAGAGAGAGAGAGAAAGATGGCTGGTGGGGAGGAGGACGGTGGTGCAGCGGCCATGGACCGAGATAGGGAAAGGGAGGTGGTGGGTGATGCAATGGTAGTGCAGTTACGGTGGTGTATCGGAAAATAAAGGAGATGACAATGATGTGCATGTTAATATTGATGACGGTGGAAAAAAGGTGCACGATGGTGGTGGTGGTTGGTGGTTAACGATTGCCGGTGGTGGTGGCGGTGCTATGGTGGTGTGTGGCCGAGGATGGAAGGAAACAAGAGGGGGCTAAGAGAGACGGGAGAGAGAGAGAGAGAGAGAGAGAGATATATATATATATATATATATATATATATATATATATATATATATAGAGAGAGAGAGAGAGAGAGAGAGAGAGAATGAGTGATTTTAGGAAAGAAGTTAATAGTGATTTTCATACTAAATTTAGCTATTAATTATCTTAAAAACATTTAAATTCAAAAATAACTAGTTTATTACCCGCGTATTACGCGGATATTTTTAATATATATATAATATAATAAATTAAAAGGTAAAGATATAAACATTATTTTTTTAAACAAAACTATATAAATATATATGAATAGTAATTATTTGCTTATATTTTTTAAACTATTATTATATTATATCTATACTATATAAAATAAGAAAACCACTTGGAGTTTCCGGACCATTGGATGGAAAGAAATCAATGATCCAGATTAATGACAACTCATATTTATTTATGAAATGTCTCATATACACTTAATTAAAATCAATAATTATACCTATGTCATTTTTTAAATTCATTTTCCAAATTTACTACCTTAACTTAATTACATTAAATTTTGATTTTAATTTTTTCATTAATGAATTAATATTTACCTAAAATAAATATGTGTCAATAATATCCTTAATGATCATAGTTAAATTCAAATGTAAAAATTTGGATTTAAATGTAGAAGTGTAGTAAATAAAATTAAAAATTTTTGTTAATTATTTTGCTAACAAGATTTTTAAAATTTAATTGATAAAACTTCAGTTGTGAATTTGATAAATTTTGATTGTTGATTTTCAGATATTACATTTTTATATCTTATCATTTTCAAAATATATACACATTCGCATAATTTTTGAAGTTTTTTGTTTCTTACATTGATATTTCATATTTGAAGTTAATAAAAATTAAAAGAAACATTTTTTCCAAACACATATTATCTTTTTTTAATAATACAATATAATAATATTTTTTATTTAATATCAAACAACTAAATATTTTTTTTATCTTTAATTTAACTAGTTTCAGTTTTTTTTATTTTAAATATATATAAATTTTATAAAACAAAACAATTCATGTCATATGTCATTTCTATAATACAAGAAAATTTTATTTTTCCACCTCTTTTTCCAAAGTTAACACTTTAACTTAATTGCATTAAATTTTGACTTTATTTTTTTTCATTAATTAATTAATAATAAATTAGATTTTGTAACATTTAAAATTAATGTTTACCTAAAATAAATATCTATCATTATTATCCATAATAATCATGATTAGATCCAAATGTAATAATTTAAATTAGTTGTGGAAATTACTATTATTATGTATAATAAAGGAAAACATCAAATGTCACGTGTCACCTCTACGTTCACCAAAAGGATAATTACAACTAATAAAAAATAAAAGATAAATATAATTTAATATTTTTAAAAAAGATAAATATCCTCTATTTTTTAATCTGTAAATAATAAAAAATAAACAAAACTATTATTTTTGTATGTTTTTATTTTTACTCATATACATTTTATCTAAGTAAATTTAATTAAAAATATCGACGTAATACGTGGGTTATAAAGTAGTTATAATTAATAAGTTAGTAGAGTATTAGATTTTGTTTGATTTGATTTGAATTTGAAAGTAGATTATGTTAGTTTTGGATAGAATTCAATTAAATTTCTTTATTATTTTTAAAACTCATAAATGTCACGTATCGATTCATGGTGATGACACGTGACTTCACAAGAAAAAAGTAAATTCACTCTTTTTATTAGTATTTATTATAGATATATAGATTAGCTAGATTATTAAGTGTACTATTTATATCAATTCAGATTTTCATTCAGATTTTTTAGAATTGATAAAAAGAATTGATAATTTCTTATAATTGCAACTAATAAGTAATAATAATAGAAAATTATAAGAATAAAAGTAGATTTTAAATTCAATAAATTAGTTTAAATTTTAAAATCAATACATTTGTAAAATATTTATGAATGAAAACATATGAAATATATGAAGGAATATTTGTATCTAATTTGTCAACATTTTATACTTAATATGATTTAACTAAAAAAGTTATATTATATTAGTAAATAAATATTTTTTAAAGATATAAATTATAGAAAATTATTACAATTATTATATGCATGTTTCGAATTTTAAAGACAATATATATGTTTTAGTTATTAGCAACCTATTGGTTAATAGCTTTTAATATAATAAATTGAAGTGATTAATGTAAGGAAATAAATTAGAAAAGAAAGATAAAATGTTATTTATATATTTTTTTATTTATTGATTTTAATTAGGAAAGAAAGATAAACTGACATATTGATCGGATCATTTTATACCGACTTTAATGTGTTTAAATGATATTATTTTATGTATAAAGTATTGGTATAATGCTACATTTAATTGTTTTTATCAATTGAAGGGTTAAATCTTAAAAGGAGTTAAAATGAGTAAATTGTGCCTTGGAATGTTCTACTATTGATAAAACTCATTACGCATGTAGGTAATCCTCTCAAGTAAAAGTCTGGCAGATTTGAGCGCAATCGGAGAAGATTTATAGAAAGCCAAGCGCAGACTGGGGCGCAGCCCTGCTCCCCAACCGAGTGCTCAACAGAATGATTTATTCTGCCAAAATACGCGATTTTAGACCCAAGCGCAGGGCGGGGCGCAGGCCTGCGCCCACGGTTGCGCCCAACCCATAAAATATTAATTTCGTGATTTTTAGGGTTTTTCAGAGCTGCCTATATATATGACAAGCTTCCAGACGAAAAAAGACACATATTTTGAGGAGAAATTGAAGAGAAAAGAGGAAGAAAAGTCCAGATTCATCCATCGCGATGTAGTCTGCGCGAAACCAACGGCGAAAGGTTTGGGGTTTGGTTCCTTCTACGCTCCATCTTTCCCCCATCAATCCAACAACTACGAAGGTTGTTCCTGACAAGTTCAATGTTTCGTACGCGTTGGTTGATGATTATCACGCTATTATCGTTCAAGGGTTTGTTTATTATTTAAGTATTTATGTTTTTCGTTGAGTTATTATTGTAACGAACGATATGTTTTATTAGTTTTCTGTGTGATTATTATTTAAAGATATTGTTCCGTTCGCTTCTATTTATATCTTTATCGTAAGACGCGTCGTAGCCGTGTTACATGCCGTGCCGAGCTCATTAGATTAGGAGTTAAGACGGACTGTGAACATGACACGATTCGTGCCCAAAATACGGATTGCGATAGATGTGATTGTCATAACTATGTCTATGTGGTTAGGTTACAAAGATAAATAAACGGATCAATAAATAATTAAGTTATTAGCAACCCTATGTCGATAATCCATAATTCCACCCAACCCTAAATCCGAAGTCGTTGGTGTTCTTACTCCATTCGTTAAGTTTTCCTAAAGCTATAATTAATTTTCCAAAGTTAATCTCAATCGCTTCCTTTCTTCAATTAGTTTAGTAAATAGTTTTTATTAATTAGTTAATAACTATCGTAGAATAATATTGATAACTACATGCTCCCTGAGGAGACGATCCCACTTACCCTAGCTATAAGTTAAGGTGATTGGTGTTTTTATAAATTATTTTTGAACGCTTTACGACGAGCGGATATCAAAATGGCGCCGTTGCCGGGGAGCTAGTGCGCTTATTAGTTTTGTTTTACGATAGTTGTATAGGTTTACTTTGGTTTATTTTATTTTATTTTCGTTAATTTTTATTTAGTTTTTTTTTATTTTGTTCTATTTATTTATTTATTTATTTATTTTGTTTTGTGTGTTTAATTGTTTGGAATGGGGTCTTCATATAATTATGATTACTATCCATCCAAACATAATTACTCGGATTATAATGATCAATATTATTCAAATTATGATAATAATGATTCTTACTACTCGAGTCGTGATTCGTACAATCCATGGGAACGACATCCGGATTCCGATGAGTATTATTATAATGATTATTATCCATCTCAGCAGCGATTATATGATGAAAATCGGTGCTATCAAGAGAATGTTATGACATCCATGAGGGAATGCATGACATTTATGGAGGCAAACACCAAGCATCTCCAATATCTCGTGAACACCTGGGGGCAAATCACCGATCTTTTTTTAAAACAAGAAGCTGAGAGGGAGAAGTATATGGAGCCGGATGACGAATTTGATGATGAGCGAGGATTCGAGCATCAATATTTTCATCAAGAAACGTCCTTGGAATTTCTGAACTTTAACGTGGAAGAGAGATTCGAAAGTGAAGTTGTTATAAAAGATGACTTATTGCTACAACCATTAACGGAGACAACTCCATATTTTGAACTCCCTTATTTCAATTATTATTTAAAAAGTTTAATGCCTGAAACTAGATCTAGTTCAATGCTAATTATTTTTCATGATGTTTCAGGTACCTATGGAGTACGAATCGCACGAAGGGAAAAACCAATCAAATATCCGGGTAATGTGTGTGGACAAGGTGACAAACCACCTTGAAGAGGTACCGTCTGGCTGAAGACGTAAAACTTAGCGCTTCTTGGGAGGCAACCCAAAGAACTTTGTGGGTGTGTTCAATAGAAACCCTCACGAGACTATAACTCGTCCACCCGAGCTACCGGGGGGTTTAAAGGCTTGTTGCACATGCTAAGTGCAATCGTGATCCCTACGAAAGTGAGGTTTAGTGTATATTTATGTTTATTTAGTTTAAGGTTCCAATTATTGTTATTTTAGTGCATTATAGTTTATAGTTCTCAAATGCATATCATGTGTGATTTAAAAGAAAATATAGGTGCAGTAGGGAATTAAGTTGGGGATGTTTGCTCTCACCCCAATTACCAATGCTTAAAATGATTTAACTCACCTTTTAATTAAATCATGATATGAATCGCTCATATGCATTTTAGTTTATTGCATTTAATTAGCTTGCATCATTATAATTTGTCAATTTAATTAATAGTATTCTCATGACTTTTAAGTATTATAACGAGAATTGGTAGATAATTAAGTTGGGGATGTTATTCCACCCCAACTGCGGCTTCAAACGACTATCTCGCTATTTATTTAACTATGTCATGAAAATAAATACATTCATTTTTTAGGCATGATTTTACATTATTCGTACACTCGTCCACTTGAATCTCAGTCTAATCTATATTGGTATTGGGACAATGATGTCCAAAGTTGAAGAGGAGGATTGACTTGCAAGGAGATATAATGTATATGAGTGGATGATTACATTGCGAAAGATAGAAGGCGACCGACCCAGGATTTTGCATTTAATGATCAGGTCCCTTCGTTCCTTTTGTTATGTTTTAAATAGTAGTGTGCGAGTGTGCTTGCATTTAAATTAGTTTAGTTTTTCATGATTTTTAATTTTTAGTTTTTATTTTACATTTGTGTGTTCACCGTTGAACAATAGTGTTTTGATTAATCAACTAAAAGTAATAATGCACTGATCTTATCTCCCTAACTTATTTTGGTTTGAACAAGTAACTTAAAATGATGATTCTAGTTAGGAAATAGATTAATACCAAGTGATATCAGTGATGATCAAGTTAATTTAAAAATTATTAAAAAGAGTCATAACAAATGTGCATGCATGAGATTAATAAAAGAATTTGAGTATGTTACACTCGTGTGTGGTTTTAAAGAATAAAACACTTTATCAAAACCAACATTTCAAAAGACATCGATACACCTAAGCAATAAGGGGGAGTGTTGCAAGTAAATCCGTGAGGCGTAGGTGCTTAAACTGTAAGGGGTGGCCTAACGAGTTCGGAAAAGAAGTCTGAGGGGTATTCTATACCTAATCCCCTAAAGCCAACTGGTTTGGGAGCGGTTGACCAATTTTCCGTTACATGGACTCGTTAGAAAAGTCATGTTCAAACCCTTAATAAAATAACTCGTAAGTGTGCTAAATGAAATTATCAAATGATAAGTGAGTTCATTATAAACGTCAAAACCGGTAAAATTGCATGCATGTAACCTTGAGCAAAAATAGGTGGTTTATGGTGAGGAATGTTTGGGAGGTAAAGTGTTGATAGCGGTTTTAACACAGTGTAACGGAAACGAATTTTTAGTTATGATCATGCATGGACGTTTAGTATGAAGGCTGTTACTAATTTGATAAATTAATTAGAGAGTCACTGATTTATCATACGCCTGGTAAAAGAAATCTTGAACATTAAAGTCTGATTTAGTTTTCTTGCTCGGGACGATCAAGGTTTAAGTTGGGGATGTTTGATCGGATCATTTTATACCGACTTTAATGTGTTTAAATGATATTATTTTATGTATAAAGTATTGGTATAATGCTACATTTAATTGTTTTTATCAATTGAAGGGTTAAATCTTAAAAGGAGTTAAAATGAGTAAATTGTGCCTTGGAATGTTCTACTATTGATAAAACTCATTACGCATGTAGGTAATCCTCTCAAGTAAAAGTCTGGCAGATTTGAGCGCAATCGGAGAAGATTTATAGAAAGCCAAGCGCAGACTGGGGCGCAGCCCTGCTCCCCAACCGAGTGCTCAACAGAATGATTTATTCTGCCAAAATACGCGATTTTAGACCCAAGCGCAGGGCGGGGCGCAGGCCTGCGCCCACGGCTGCGCCCAACCCATAAAATATTAATTTCGTGATTTTTAGGGTTTTTCAGAGCTGCCTATATATATGACAAGCTTCCAGACGAAAAAAGACACATATTTTGAGGAGAAATTGAAGAGAAAAGAGGAAGAAAAGTCCAGATTCATCCATCGCGATGTAGTCTGCGCGAAACCAACGACGAAAGGTTTGGGGTTTGGTTCCTTCTACGCTCCATCTTTCCCCCATCAATCCAACAACTACGAAGGTTGTTCCTGACAAGTTCAATGTTTCGTACGCGTTGGTTGATGATTATCACGCTATTATCATTCAAGGGTTTGTTTATTATTTAAGTATTTATGTTTTTCGTTGAGTTATTATTGTAACGAACGATATGTTTTATTAGTTTTCTGTGTGATTATTATTTAAAGATATTGTTCCGTTCGCTTCTATTTATATCTTTATCGTAAGACGCGTCGTAGCCGTGTTACATGCCGTGCCGAGCTCATTAGATTAGGAGTTAAGACGGACTGTGAACATGACACGATTCGTGCCCAAAATACGGATTACGATAGATGTGATTGTCATAACTATGTCTATGTGGTTAGGTTACAAAGATAAATAAACGGATCAATAAATAATTAAGTTATTAGCAACCCTATGTCGATAATCCATAATTCCACCCAAACCCTAAATCCGAAGTCGTTGGTGTTCTTACTCCATTCGTTAAGTTTTCCTAAAGCTATAATTAATTTTCCAAAGTTAATCTCAATCGCTTCCTTTCTTCAATTAGTTTAGTAAATAGTTTTTATTAATTAGTTAATAACTATCGTAGAATAATATTGATAACCACATGCTCCCTGAGGAGACGATCCCACTTACCCTAGCTATAAGTTAAGGTGATTGGTGTTTTTATAAATTATTTTTGAACGCTTTACGACGAGCGGATATCACATATGTATAATTATTGATTTTAATTAAGGGTATAAGAGACATTTCATAAATAATTATGAGTTGTCATTAATCTGGACCGTTGATTTCTTTCCATCCAATGGTCCAAAAACTCCAAGTGGTTTTTTTATTTTATATAGTATAGATTTCCATACATTTAATATCCCGTAAATGTCTTTTGTGCATCCCTGGTAGATAGTCCGATGCACAAAAGTTCTCAGTAGTGCCTCGATGCACAAGAGTTCTCAATCGAACCCCAATACCCCTATATATATATATATATATATATATATATATATATATATATATATATATATATATATAGGGTTGGGATCATTGCAGAACCTTAATTTAGTGCAGAACTATAGAACCAATCTAAACCATTGGATTATTATATAACACTAGGGATAAGATGGTAATTATGTAATTAACATTGAATTAATAGTAGTCTGCCAAGTTTGACTGCCCACTTTGACCATTTTTTACTCTTTTAATATCGAAGGTACATGCAGTGTTGAATGTGTGATATAAACTGTAATTCGACATTGAATGATCTCTATATAATATATAGAATGGAGGTCTAGGTAAAAAAAATTTTTACGAAAAATAAACACGTAAAATTTTTTCGAAAAAAATATATCATTACTGTTCTCATTAAATCAACCAACTTTTGACTACTAATTTTGACCATTATTGTAACACCCCGATCCCGACTGGACCGACGATGTTAATTAACTACCTCATCTAACCAAAAACAAACTATATTATTTATTAAACTGTCAAAACTTAGCATAAATTTCGATTGATTTCAACTATCAAATTAAAAATTAAATTAAACATTAACAAATGTTAATAATCACTAATACTAAAACAAAATAGCTAAATCTAAATCCTCGAATAGCGGTCAACTCTCTGCACACTGCCCATCATCACCCCTGAGTACCTGCCGGAAGAAAGAACACAACATGAGCCAAACGCCCAGTATGGAGATCGATTACAAGTGCAACGTATACGAATTCAAAGACTAAAGAATGTTTTGAAAATAAGTTTCTTTAAAAGGAAAGTTTTGAAAATGGTTTTTCTTTAAAATAAATATCCACCTCCACACCAGATCAAACAAATAATATAATGGTTGAAGCAACAAATGGTTGGGTTATTTTTACCGAGCGTCCTAACATCATGTACAACAATCAATCTCACAATCACTCTCACACTCAAGACTACACTGAGAGGCCACCTCAGTGCATCTTCCCAGAAGGGGTGTATGGCATTACACCTTACTTCCGCAAAACTCATAACATACCCTAGGATGCATCCATACGCCTCCCTGAAATAATCAACAGCTCATTTCCCGAGCTAACATGATCTCCATCGATCATAAATATAATCTCAATCATTCATAATCACAATCACAACAAAAGGGAGACGCCGTAACCGATCACACTGTTACGGAAGTGTCATGCCATTGGTGCCGCAATGGCATGCCTGTGGTACCTCCACAGGTAGTTCACTCGGTAATCCTTTCTCCTGTCTACTGTCTAGGGTTCAAGCATAACAAAAGGCCCGCATAAACATCTCAACTTTAAATAATCATTTTAATACCAAAAAGGGCCACATTTCACAAAACATTATCAACTTTCGTAACAAGCCATGAATATAATCAGTTTCAAAATATGTTTTTCGCAAATGTTTTCGAGCGATAAAAATCGATATTTGCTTTCGATAATATAAATAAGGAAACTGGCACGAGATATAAAAGTTCGACTGTCAAGTATTAGCATGCAATTCACACAACGAAACAACTCAAGAATAACGCTGAAAGAAGTACGGGATCCGTACCTTAATAGCAGCTCCGCAAAATCACGACGACAGACTGAATCCGCTACGAAACGATTCGATCTATAAGAACGAGCTTAAATTAGAACTCAGCTAGGCTGGTCTTCTAACCACCCATTCCCGTTATTTTAATACATACTTTTATTAATAATAATTATTAAGTTCGGTTCGCAATTATTGTTGGTTCAACTTAAAATATTTCATTACCCTTTATGGTGTTCCAATAATTAATTATGTAATTTCTCTATACTTTAGTCAGTATTTAACTGCATACAATTTTAGTGTACTTATTTTAATCTCGTTGATCATTTAAATTAACTTATAAGTGAACCTTAATTAAATATTAAGTCGTTATATATTTATTCCTTTTATAATCCTTTAATAACTAGTAATAACATTTAAATTGATATTAATCATAAATATAACCGTGAATAATTAATTGATTTGTTACCCATTAATTATTTTATTTAGAATTGGTTCCAATATATTAGGTTTATTAAATGGGTTTAAAACTAATTATTAATTAATAGAAATAATGACGTATAATAAATATAATATAAAACTAAATTAATATATTCATTAAATTATTATAATTATTTATTTAATTTATTTAGGTTATGGGTCGGGTCGGGTCGGATCCATGACCCACCAACCTTTTCCTTTCTCCCCTTTTCTCGGCCAAACCCACGCACACAAACACAATCCCACACAACCCTCCATCTCTCTTCTTTCTCTCTCTACTCTCTTCTCTCTGCCATTCCTGCGACCATCGCCGCCACTCACCGGCGACCACCACCAACCCTCGGTTCCTCTCTACTCTCCTCTCCCTCACACCTCGCTCACTCTGTCTCTCCTTCGCCCTCGCAACAACAGCAGCGGACAGCAAGCCTGTCGTCGCCGCCGCCGCCGCTGCTACAACTCTGCCACCGCCACCATCGCTCGATCCCTCGGCTCACACACTCACCTCTTTCACGGCCACCGCTGACCAGGACCATTGCGTTCGCCCCTGGTGCGGCGCCGCCGGTCACGAGCAACCACCACCACCGCCTCTCTCAAAAACCCATATATTAAGTTTGTTTCTTATATTGTATTTACATGTTAATCAGATTTCGATTCCTTTTATTTGTTTCACATTTTTCATAATCATATTGTAAATCAACAAAGATGCGATATATCTAGAAGAGTTCGTTACCTCAATTAGAAGAAAATCGTGAGCGATTACTTGGTTTACTACTGATCTTCTACCACGGCGATTGAACGATCGATGCTATCTTTGGCGTTTCTTTTTCAGAGTTTTTAATTAGGGTTTAGGGTTTTGATATTTATTATGTTAATAAATACAGATTTAACCCTAATGATTAGGGCTGGGCTTACTTAGTGGATAATTTTAATTAAGCCCGTCTAATTTTAAATCATTTATTTGAGATTTATTACTTTGGTCTCTTTTAGTTTTATTTACTAAAACATGTGTTGTTACATTATTATTAGTATCCAATGTTATTAAGATATCAGTGTCATTATTATTATTATTTTTATTTAAAAATCCGGGTTATTATATCACCTACCACTTAAAATGATTTCGTCCCCGAAATCGCCAATTATTAAATTCGGGTTATTATAACTATTTTGGTTCTGTTAATTTTGAATGTACATGCAGTGTTGCATCGACGTTGGATATATGACATCAAGTGTTCATTCGACATTGAATTATATCGGTCATCCTATATTGCATCGTGGTCTGGGTAATTTCTTTACGAAAAATAAACACGTAAAATTTTTTCGAAAAAAATATGTCAGTACTGTTCTCATTAAATCAACCAACTTTTGACTACTAATTTTGACCATTATTTTGGTTCTGTTAATTTTGAATGTACATGCAGTGTTGCATCGACGTTGAATTACATCAGTCATGCTACATTGCATCGTGGTCTGGGTAAATTTTTTTTTATGAAAAATAAACGCGTAAAATGTTTTCGAAAAAAATATGTCATTACTGTTCCCATTAAATCAACCAACTTTTGACTACTAATTTTGACCATTATTTTGGTTCTGTTAATTTTGAATGTACATGCAGTGTTGCATCGATATTGAATACACGATATCAAGTGTTCATTCGACATTGAATGATACCGGCCATGCTACATTGCATCGTGGTCTGAGTAATTTTTTTTTACGAAAAATAAACACGTAAAATTTTTTCGAAAAAAATATATCATGACCGGTCTCGTTTTAAAGAGTATAAAATTCTCGTTTTTATGGTATAATTTTTTTGATTTAACAATTAATCATATTAATGTTATTTTAATTTAAAGAAAAAAGATATTTATTTTACTAATACCAATCTTTTTGTTATTTCCAATCTATTCATTTTTAACCCTGAAAGAATTAAATAATCACTAATGCCAATCTTTTTTTCACTAATTCCAAACTTTATGGTTTTAATCAAGACCATTAGATTAATCTAACATATGGACGATATTGGTTCTACAGTTCTACACTAAATTTAGGTTCTGCAATGATCTCATCTCTCTCTCTCTCTATATATATATATATATATATATATATATATATATAGAGTAAATTACACTAATGGACCCTGTGGTTTGGTGCTTTTTGCTCTTTTCGTCCCTCAAACTTTTTTTTTGCACCAATGGTCCCAAAATCCCAAACCTTTAACCCTTTTGGTCCCTCTGACTAACATCAGTTAAGTTTGACCGTTAGTGAAGGGGGCATTTCTGTCTTTTTGTCATTCAGGGACCATTTGTGAAATTTTCTATAAACTTTTAAAAGTTTATCATTTTTAGATTTTCTTTTTTCTTTTCTATTTTATTTTATTTTATTTTTTATATAGAAAAATAAAAAAAAAACTAAAACCTATCTTCCTCTCCTCCGACGGTAGTCCGACCAGCTTCTATGGTCGTTTCATCCTCTCTGACGAAGACTCCCTCCCTGCCATCTGCAACCAACCACCTTCCTCTGATTTTTGTTATTTCAAATTTTCTGATTATCTTTGCAACCAAACACACCCTAGAACTAAATTGTTCAAAAGTTCTTTCTGTAGAAGTGTTTTGCTCTGTTTACTGTAGTACCACCATACCTCCGCAGTCGCATTTTTCGTGAAATCGAAGGGTGGCGGAAGCTGAAAGGAGGAAACAAACATGGCGGCAGTAATGGTGAGGTTCACCGACTTCTCTTGCAAAATTGATACTTGAAATTGGAAAGACAACCTTTTTCAAGTCAATTTCTATTTCTATGTTTATGGGAAAATCGGTTCCTTCTTCACCAAGGCTTCAAGATTTCGCCAGGATTATAACAACCGATCAGATCCAACAAAAATCGAAACGAGGCCCTAAATCGAGTTCCTATAAGACCCGGGTTGTGCCTCCGTCGGAACCCGCAAAGCCCAAGGGGATCCGGGTTGTGTAATCGGAGAAACAACAACAGAGATTGAAGATAATGGAAGACACTTGATACGGATCACTTCTGTTTTTCCGCCGGACCACAGTCTTGACCTCCGATTGAGCTATGAACACGATGAGGTAGGAGGCTAGGGGGCGGCAGGGCTGCGCCTTTTCAATCACTTCGTCAACGAGGCAAAAGCCGGTGACACTAGCATGTTTGTCGGAGAGGAGGAAACGACCGGAGAAGCTGGTCGGACTACCGTCGCAGGAGAGGAAGAAGAAAATGGGTCTGAAGGAGATAGGAGGAGGATGATACTTGAATGAGATGAAGATAGGTTTTGGTTTTTTTGATTTTTCTATATAAAAAAAAAGAAAAGAAAATAGAAAAGAAAAAAGAAAAACAAAAAAGTGATAATCTTTTAAAAGTTTATAAAAAATTTCACAAATGGTCCCTGAATGACAAAAAGACAGAAATGCTCTCTTCTCTAACGGTCAAACTTAACGGATGTTAGTCAGAAGGACCAAAATGGTTAAAGGTTTGGGATTTTGGGACCATTAGTACAAAAAAAAAGTTTGAGGGACGAAAAGAGCAAAAAGCACCAAACCACAGGGACCATTTGTGTAATTTACTCATATATATATATATATATATATATATATATATATATATATATATATATATGGTTGAGATCATTGCAGAACCTTAATTTAGTGCCGAACCATAGAACCAATCTAAACCATTAAATTATAATATAACACTAGGGATAATATATATGGTAATTATTCAATTAACATTGAATTAATAGTAGCGTACCAAGTTTGACTGTATACTTTGACTTTTTTTACTCTTTTAATATCGAAGGGACATGCATTGTTGCATCTATGATGTACAGTATCATTTCGACGTTAGATATGTGATATAAACTCTAATTCGACATTGAATGATCTCTATATAACATATTGAATGGTCGTCTGGGTAAAACAATTTTTTACAAAAAATAAACACGTAAAATTTTTTCGAAAAAATTATATCATGACCGTTCTCGTTAAATTCACCAACTTTGACTACAAATTTTGACCATTATTTTGGCTCTGTTAATAGTGAACGTATATGCAGTGTTGCATCGACGTTGAATATACGATATCAAGTATTCCTTCGATATTGAATGATCTCACCATGCTATATTGCATCGTGGTCTGGGTAAATTTTTTTTTACGAAAAATAAACACGTAAAATTTTTAAAAAAAAATATATTATGACCGGTCTCGTTTTAAAGAGTATAAAATTCTCGTTTTTATGGTATAATTTTTTTGATTTAATTATATTAATCATATTAATGTTATTTTAATTTAAAGAAAAAAGATATTTATTTTGTTAATGTCAATATTTTTGCTATTTTCAATCTTTTTCTTTTTTACCTCTTAAAGAATTAAAATATCATTAATACCAAAGTTGATTCTTTTAATCAAAACCATTAGATTAATCTAATTCATGGATGATATTAGTTCTACAGTTTTACACTAAATTTAGGTTCTGCATTGATCCCATATATATATATATATATATATATATATATATATATATATATATATATATATATATATATATATATATGTATGTATGTATGTATGTATGTATGTATGTATGTATGTATGTATGTATGTATGTATGTATTCAAAAGTTGTTATATTTTGTTTGAAGGTGAGGGTGTAATTGAGGGTGTTCTTGTTGGAATATGAAAAAGTACAACGGATCTTAGCTGCAAAGTCCGACGGTTCTTTTGTTTAATGTTTATTTGAGTTTATTAGTCTGATGAATAATGTCCTATTCTTTAGGAATAGTACCATTTGAATAGGGCTCACAGGAGTTTGTTTCCTACTTTCTAGCTTCTGTTATTTTGACTTTTCATGTAAGGCTTTTCTATAAAGCCAGCTTTTGCATTAATGGAATAACAAGTGTGATAGGTTCCATCAGTGAGTTTTGTCTTATTATTCTTTACAATTTGGTATCAGAGCCAGGTCGGCCTGATATATATATAGAGTGAGTGTGTGAGCAAGTGAAAGTTCAAAGAAACAGCAGTTTTCTTTCAGATAAAAGAAGAATGACAGAAGGAAGCAGTAGTAACTTTGTGCAGCCTGCCATTCCTAGGTTTGACGGTCATTATGACCACTGGGCAATGTTGATGGAGAATTTTTTTCGTTCTAAAGAGTATTGGGGTCTTGTTGATACTGGGATGCTGGTAGTGGCTGATGGAACACAGCCTACAGAGGCACAACGCCGGACAATTGAGGAGCAGAGGTTGAAAGACTTGAAGATAAAGAATTATCTCTTCCAGGCGATAGATCGAGATATTCTTGAGACGATTATCAAGACGGAAACAGCCAAGCAAATATGGGATTCAATGAAGCAGAAGTTTCAGGGTTCCACTCGGGTGAAAAGGGCACAATTGCAAGCATTACATAGAGATTTTGAGATTCTTCACATGAAAGAAGGAGAGACTGTGAATTCCTATTTCTCTCGTACTTTGGCCATAGCCAACAAAATGAAGGCACATGGCAAAGATATGAGTGAAACAATCATCACCGAAAAGATTTTGAGGTCGATGGTTCCAAAATTTGCTTATGTGGTGTGTTCAATTGAGGAATCCAACAACCTGGACATGATGACTATCGATGAGTTGCAGAGCAGTCTTCTTGTTCATGAGCAAAGAATGAGAGGGCATGGTGAAGAAGAACAGCTTTTAAAAGTATCCTATGAAGACAGACTCGGACGTGGCAGAGGTAGGGGCGCATTCAGAGGAGGACGTGGCAGAGGAAGAGGGAGACAATCATTCAATAAGGCTACAATTGAGTGTTATAAATGTAACAAGTTAGGACACTTCCAATATGAGTGTCCAGATTGGGAAGGAAATGCCAATTATACTGAAGCAGAAGAAGAAGAAGCGCTTCTATTAATGGCCTATGTTGAGCAGGCCAAAGAGGAAGTGTGGTTTCTTGACTCTGGTTGCAGCAACCACATGACTGGAAATAAGGACTGGTTTTTAGAGCTGGATGAAAGCTTCAAGCAAAGTGTAAAGCTTGGTAATGGTACCAGAATGGCCGTTGTTGGGAAAGGAAATGTGGTTCTTCAAATGAATGGGCATACTCAGGTAATTTCTGGTGTTTTCTACATTCCTGAGCTCAAAAATAATTTGCTAAGCATAGGACAGTTGCAAGAAAAGGGGTTGTCGATACTAATTCAACGAGGAAAATGCAACGTGTATCATCCTGAAAAGGGGTTAATTATGGAGACTGTTATGAGCGGAAATAGAATGTTTTCTTTGTTGACTACCGTAACACCAAAGACTTCTTCATGCTTTCAAACTATGTCAGAAGATGAATCACATCTTTGGCACTGTCGCTTTGGTCACCTAAGTTATAAGGGGTTGAGGACACTTGCATATTTGAAGATGGTTAGTGGGTTGCCTGTTCTCAAAGTTCCAAAGAAGTTGTGTACAAGTTGTTTAACTGGAAAGCAACATAGAGACTATATTCCTAAGAAGGGTTTATGGAGAGCATTTACAAAGCTACAGCTTGTGCACTCAGATGTATGTGGGCCTATCAAACCAGCATCAAATGGTAACAAGAGGTATTTTTTAAGTTTTATTGATGACTTTACTCGTAAAACTTGGGTTTACTTTTTAAATGAAAAATCAGAGGTTTTTACCACGTTTAAGAACTTTAAAACTCGTGTTGAGAAGGAAATTGGTGCAAGTATTATTTGTTTGAGAACAGACAGGGGCGGAGAATTTAACTCCCATGAGTTTACAGAGTATTGCAATGCTCAAGGCATACGCAGGCAATTGACAGCAGCTTATACCCCTCAGCAGAATGGTGTAGCTGAGAGAAAAAATAGGACGATAATGAATATGGTGCGTTCTATGTTGACAGAAAAGCGAGTGCCAAAGGAGTTTTGGCCCGAAGCAGTGAGATGGAGTGTGCATATCCTTAATAGATGTCCCACTATGGCTGTGCAGAATAAAACACCAGAAGAGGCTTGGAGTGATGTAAAGCCAACAATTGATTATTTCCGAATATTTGGGTGTGTAGCTCATGCACATATTCCGGATCAGCAGCGAAGCAAGTTGGATGATAAGAGTAAGAAGTGTGTCTTGCTGGGAGTAAGTGATGAATCGAAGGCTTATAGATTATATGATCCAGTATCTAAGAAAATCATTATTAGTAGGGATGTAATTTTCGAGGAGGATGAAAGTTGGGATTGGTGTGGTGACAAAAAGGAGTGTAAGTTGGATGTGGAATGGAATGATGATAATAAGAGTCACGATGGAGATGATAGTCGTGATGCTGCTACAACAAACCCGAGGGAAGCAAATCTGCCTTTGAATGATTCTTCAGATTCAAATGCAAACTCAAGTGAAACCGGTTCACCTTCGAGTGGGTCAGAAGAAAATGATTTACGAGGTCTAAATGAAGGGAGGATAAGAAGAGCACCAGTTTGGATGAGAGATTATGAAACAGGTGAAGTTTTTTCAGATGAAGAAGGTCTAAATGCCATGATGATGCTTACTGAAGACGACCCACTTACGTTTAAAGAAGCTGTCAAGGAAAAGAAGTGGAGGGATGCAATGATGGCAGAAATTGACTCCATAGAAAAGAACAAAACATGGGAGTTGGTTGCTTTGCCAGATGAAGTAAAGGCAATTGGAGTTAAATGGGTTTTCAAAACTAAATTTAACGAGACCGGAGAGATTGAAAAGCACAAAGCAAGACTCGTGGCGAAGGGGTATGTGCAAGAATATGGAGTGGATTATACTGAAGTCTTCGCTCCAGTGGCTCGATTAGACACCATTCGATTGATTCTTGCGTTGGCTGCACACCATGGTTGGGATGTATTTCAATTAGATGTAAAAAGTGCGTTTCTTCACGGGGAACTCAAAGAAGAAGTCTTTATAGAACAACCACTGGGATTTGAGAAGAAAGGAGAAGAAGACAAAGTTTATAAGCTAAAGAAGGCGTTATATGGCCTTAAACAGGCGCCCAGAGCATGGTACAACAAGATTGAAGCGTATTTTGTTCGAGAAGGCTTCGTAAAGTGTTCCTACGAGCACACACTGTTTACAAAGACGAAGAAAGGAGGTAAGTTGTTAATAGTAAGCAATTATGTTGATGACTTAATATACACTGGGAATGATAGGAAAATGTGTGCTGAATTTAAGAGTTCAATGATGCTCGAATTTGACATGTCTGATTTGGGGAAAATGAGGTATTTTTTGGGAATAGAGGTGATACAGAGTTCTGATGGAATTTTTGTGTGTCAAAGAAGGTATGCTTCTGAAGTTTTAGCAAGGTTTGAAATGGCAAATAGTAATTCAGTATTGAATCCTATAGTACCAGGTACAAAGCTATCAAAGGATGAACAAGGAACCAAAGTTGATGCGACTTTGTTTAAGAAGATGGTTGGTAGTTTGATGTATTTGACTGCAACAAGACCTGATTTAATGTATGCAGTAAGTCTCATAAGCAGGTACATGGCATGTCCAACTGAATTGCATTGGCGTACTGGAAAAAGGATACTTAGGTACCTGAGAGGAACAACCGAGCTAGGGATTTTTTATAAGAGAAGAAGCAACACAAGTATGGAGGTATACACTGGTAGTGATTATGCAGGTGACTTAGATGATCGTAAGAGTACTTCTGGATCTGTTTTCTTGTTTGGTGCTGCAGCAGTTTCCTGGTCTTCGAAAAAACAACCTATAGTGACACTCTCCACCACTGAGGCAGAGTACGTGGCTGCTGCATCATGTGCTTGTCAGTGCATTTGGGTGAGAAGGATACTAGAAGAGCTTGGTTACAAAGAAAAGAATCGCACTGTGATCCTATGTGACAACAACTCTACAATAAAGCTCTCCAAGAATTCAGTTTTTCATGGCCGAAGCAAGCATATTGACGTTAGATTTCATTTTTTGAGGGACTTGGTAAAAGATGGAGCTGTGGAATTGAGCTACTGCAGATCTCAAGAACAGGTTGCAGACCTTATGACAAAGCCCCTCAAGTTGGAGCAATTTCTGAAATTTCGTAAAAAGTTGGGGATGGTTGAAGCTTCAAAGATAAACTAAATGCATCCTGCATATAGTTTAAGGGAGAAAAATGTTGGAATATGAAAAAGTACAACGGATCTTAGCTGCAAAGTCCAACGGTTCTTTTGTTTAATGTTTATTTGAGTTTATTAGTCTGATGAATAATGTCCTATTCTTTAGGAATAGTACCATTTGAATAGGGCTCACAGGAGTTGTTTCCTACTTTCTAGCTTCTGTTATTTTGACTTTTCATGTAAGGCTTTTCTATAAAGCCAGCTTTTGCATTAATGGAATAACAAGTGTGATAGGTTCCATCAGTGAGTTTTGTCTTATTATTCTTTACAGTTCTTTAAAAAATAGTTGTCTCATCTAAAAATCCGTGGGTTACGATTGCTCTTAGACCAAGGTTTCATTTTCGAGATTCCTCAAAAGAAAAGTGGACGTATTATAAAAACTGAACCTTCGAACATTCTTGTCATTACTCTTTTAACATTATTAGATGACGTCTAATTTAATCACTGATTTCATATAGTTGATTAAAAATGATTTCTTTTAAGAATGTTGTGATAAAATTCTCTCGATTAATGTACAATTCCTATTATAGGGTTTTTGGAGTTATAGCTTATATTTATCTAAAGGCAATGAACCAAAATTAATTTCATTTTGATTGTCATCGTGTTGAATTTGAGAAAAAGTGGTGGGATATTGATAGATCCCTATTAAATCGAGAATATTGTTGAAATTGAAGGGCCGTTTGGTTCAAAAAATCTGATGGAATTTGATAAATTGGAATGACAATTTCATTCTGGTGTGCTGTTTGGCAATAAAAAAGAATGGTTAGAAGATTCCTTAAAAAAAACACAACTTTTGAAGGTATCTATTTTCCTTGAGTTAGTGCAATTGAATTTAAATTTCATTCCAAATATTTTAATAGTTCTAAAACCAAACCCTAGACTTCAACTTCACTGGCCTTCAATTCTATTCCGACAAATTCTCATTCTTTCCAGAATTTCATTCATTGACATATTCCATTCCAGGAATAAACATTCCTTGTTGTTTCAGAAGTCATTTTTTAATTTCAGTTTTCAGTTTATAGTTTTCAAGAAAAAACAAGAGTTTCTATATAAAATGAAAACTTGTTTAGATTATGTACCTTTAATTTTAAGAAAAATAAGATAGATGATTATAAAGTAAAAAAAATAAGATAGGTAATAGAAAAGTAACAAAGAGAAACAAAGTAGTAAAAGTATATATAGGGTAGGTAATAGAAAATAAAGAGAAAGAGTATGAAAAATAATATTTTTAAAAAGTGAAATGAAAATTTAAAGAAGTGTTATTAGGTAAACAACTTTTCATTTTTTTTTGAAAATGAAATGAAAATTTTAAAAATTTTCAGTAACTAAACAAGTTTTCACTTTTTATATGTATAAACCCTTGTTTTTTTTATCGAAAACTATAAACTAAAAACTGAAATGGAAAAAATACTAATTTTCGTTAACAAAACGCAACCAGCCTTTTGACATTAATGATAAAGTATAGACATGTTTGATAGGTCACTTTTAAAATCATTTAAGAATTTAAACTTCTGATTTTGCAAAAATCAAACCTAAAAGAAACACTGTGTTTGATTGGAAATGACTTTTGATAGAGGCTTGAGTTATTGGTTAAGTAAAATTATTGTTTTACCTTCTTATTAGAACTCAAAACAATATAAATGTCGTTATATGTCATTAAAACTTATAAACTACAAATACTTAATTTTTCAGATACATTTTTATATTTGCTTGAAACAAGTACAATAAATCTCGAGTCTCATATCAATGGATTAGGGGTATGTAGACATCGACACTCTTGGCTCCACCAATGTATAGTGATTGCACTATACATATGGCGTACGACATGATATGTACATAGCCTATTTTACAACCGTAAATAAGAGATAAAACAATAGTTAACTAATGACTGCATAAATTAGTATCACATCACAGATAATCATATTAGAGACAAAAATGTACTTACTAACCGTTGGGGCTGAGCCTGTCCCAATATTTAAGAAGTAAAATATTAATATTAGTAATACTGTTCTTAGTCTACTCTTTCATGCCTAATAAAGGTCATGTCCTCGGTACGTACGTGAGTTACGAAACCTTCAAGTCTGATCTCACACTGTTTTTCTACTTCATGTCGAGTATTCGTCTCCTTTTGTCCTGTACTTTTAACATAGATCTATCATCTAGACGAGTGACGTAGTACAAATTAACAAAAGAGAGAACACATTACAATGGTAAGTTTATAACACAAGGTGTCAAGATACAATAGAAGTTAAAGAGTGCAACGGTCATAATTGGTTTAAGGTTTAATTATGTATAACATATTAAATAAAATCATGTTTCATAATATTTTATATAAAATTTTGTCTGTTGTAATAAAATATATATAAGTATTATGACTTATGTAAAATTAAAATTTTAAATTATATCGATTAAATATATACAAATTTATAAATAAAAGTTTTTAAAAATATATTAAAATAATAGCTATTGGTATATTTAAAAAGATGGGTTAAGTATCATTTTGACCATCCAACTTTCAGATTTGTCCCATTTAGCCACTAAACTATTTTTTGTCATGAATTTACCTTTATTTTGGGGATAATGAATAAAACTAATGGTTAAATTGATACAAAATATGATAGTTTAGTGCCCAAATCGGGACAATTTTCAGTGGTTAAATCAGTATAAAGAAAGTTTAGTGGCTAAATCGAGACAAAAAAATAGTTTAGTGGCTAAATCGAAAAAAATCTAAAAGTTGGATGGTTAAAATGACACTTAACCCTAAAAAGATTGATAAATATTAAGGTATAACAAATATCAGTACTATTCTTATATTTTTTATAATAATTATTATATATATGTTATAGTTTTAAGTTTATATTAATTATATAACAAATTATTTGGGAAATTAAATATTAAAAAACATTTGAAACCCGGTTCCTTAAAAAACAACTAGGTCTATTTGTATATTTTTAATTCCATATAAGCCTTGGAACCCCGGTTATTTTAAATTAAACTCAACCCTGGTGCTACAACCAGGGTTTATTATCATTTTTGATCGGGGTCAATTATGCTTTTTGTAGTAGTGATTTGTTCAAAGTTTAATAATCAAACAGAAGAAAAAACTTTAAGTTTTAAAATGAATGATTAATAAAAGTATAATGATGATTTATGACATTTGGTTAAAGTTTAATAACCAAATTGAAACCAAAAAAGAAGTTTAATCATCAAAATGGATTAACCGTGTAGGTATAATAATGTTTATGACATTTGCCCTAAAATATACCCCCCTCCCTCCAGAGACGGATAAAGTGGTTGAGAGAGCAATACAATACTGATTGTAATAGGAAGGAATGATAAACGAATCATATCCTATACGTGTGTACATACACATATTAACATCCCTATTGTGAGACGGTATGTGTAATTTCTCTATTCATTGTTTAATTTAATATTATCGAGTTGGGTCGGTCGTAGTTCGACACGTGGATTCGTGCATGTGAAGAAATCATGTGAATTTGGGATTTCGGGGTTAAGTATTATAAAAGATTACAACCTAATTATCCAATATTTAATGTGGATTATGATTATACAAACATGTAATTATTGATAACGGGATTGGGTATTGGTTACCGTATGTAGTATACACCGTTAACATATATAAAACATTTCTTTAAACTCTTGCTTTCATTCACATACTCCTTCAACCTTCACTTGAATGTGTGTGTGTGTGATGATCAATTGATAGTAACTACGGACCACATTGGAGCTAATTAAATTATAGAAATTCATCACACTTTCATCATCTTCAACTTTTTTTTTTCATTTCCAAGTAATTTTAATCTCCAAATCATGTGTTTAGTTGTAATATATGATAAGGAATCGATTGGGATGTATTGGGCTATGTTTTTTGGGACGTTCTGAGTTTTTTAGGCCCATAAACTGGTTGGAATCGGGTTATTGAAGGAAACCCATGCCTATAGCAAAATAGAGTACTTGTTCTTATTAGTTCCGTCTCGATCGTGGTCGTGATTCAGGGATTGCACATCATGATGGGACTGAGGTGTGTGTATCTGGGCTATCATATTAGACTAGTATGTAATTAGGGTCATTATGTTTGTTGTTCAGGGTCACAGGAGGATTCGTGATGGGTTTGAAGGATCCGGAGAGCTCATGAGCTACCTATCAGGTGAGATGCAAGTATTTTCTGAGATGCACGTTAGAATTACATATTTTATTACTATTCTAACATGATTACTGGGTTCCATAAGGATGTGGAAATTTTCAGGATATTGGGCTTTAATTACTTAATCATCCTAGCTTACTTTCTTTAATTGTGTTTTATACATGAGATCTTGTGATATTGTGCTACTGTGATATATTGGAATAATTGTGATAAACCGTACAGCTGGGCCAGAGTACGGGTAGCTCACAATCCTTTTTAGGATTGGGTAGCAGATCTATACGGTCCCGAGGACTACGTGTGTGGGAGGGGGTATCCCACTGGGATTACTATCATTACATGGATGATTATTACTCTCTATCGGGTTAAATTTCATATTTCAGTTATGAGGGATTATTAAAACTTTTACCGGGTTTTGTGTAATTAAACTAATGTGCATTCTCACTAACTATGTTAGCTAGCATTTTTTTAATGTGCACAGCTTAGGTACCCAAGGAAATGGTTGTCCACCTGTTGCACCCAAGTAGGCATCACTATCATTAGGTAGGAGTTACCTAGCTTCTTTATTAGAGGTATTTATGTTTTTACGGATCTTTATGCTTCACATATGTAAAATTTATGATTTCTGTGACTAACATACTGTAATTGAAATTTAAAATGCCAGGTTTTGTATGTAGTTATTGGGTTATAGCCAGGTTATGTATGTGTAATGCCACCTGGTAGTTTCCATTAAGTGCCATTATAGATATGTTTGGGGTTGTTATATCATGGTATCAGAGCATAGGTTAAAGAAATTTACGTATCACTAGTGGATGCTTAATTTTAAACCATTGCATCTAAATCTGTAGGTTTGTTATCCGAAGTAGACTGACAAGGTTTCTAGTAGAGTTGAGTGTTATGTTATGCTAACCTATGATTATTATTTCTTGTGTAGGGAATTACGGGCGATGAGAAGAGCGGGCCTAAGGATGAGAGACCTCTAGGGGACGAGTATGTCAAGAAATCTGACTTACGTGATATTCAGAGGCATATTTTAGATGAGAGGGATGTAGTCCAGGTGTTGGGCGTGGTTCAGGTATGGTACCCCTAATAGAAACGGGTAATTCCTCAGGGGCAGTGTCGTCTTCCGCACCAGTTAGAGGAGGGTCCTTTAAGGACATCATGACAAGGCATCCACAATAGTTCTATAATGGAGTTGAGATGGCAAAGGTGTCAGTGTGGGTTCATGAAACTGAGGCCACTTTTTGGGTTGCCTAAGTAGACCTGCAGGATATGGCTCATTATGCTACTTATCTACTGAAGGGAAGGACACTAAAGTGGTGGGATGGAATGGTTAGTGATATGAGATCTGGAAGGGCTTACTCGATGACTTGGGATGATTTTAGGGTTCAGTTTAAGTCTCAAATTTTACTATAGAGACGAGTGACGAGAGATGGAGAGATGCTTTAGTCGGTTGGAGCGATGAGATATCTTTATTCAACAATATATTGACACTTTTAATGAGTATGTACATGTTTCAACCTACATGGTTGGGACAGGATTGTAAGGCGACAACCTTCATAGACGTTTTGCGCCTGCCAACACATGATTTGTATATCTAAGAGGGCTATAGAGTTAGCTCACGGGAGGGAGAGTGAGATTAAAGGAAGATTGGACAACCGCCAGCTCAAAAGCACGGATTTGATACACCATATCATGCTCTTGGACCATTTAGCTTTAGTAGAGACAGTCGTCAGGGAGGGCAACCAGAGCACGAGAGGGGTTTCGGGGGCAGTGTTCAGGGTCTAGACGGGATAGAGGCAAGGATGACCGGTAGAATGGTTCAGGTATACAACACAGACAGAGATCGGTTGGTTGGACTTAGAGCTGGGGTGGAGCCAACTAGAGCCAGTATAGGGTATGATCAGGATCGAGAGATACGGGTAGTCAGGTCGAGAGTTTAGGAGGCGAAAGAGACTATTAGAGATGTCGTCACTGCCATGCAGGGTCATGTACATCAGATCACCTGCACTGATTCAGGCGTGGGAAGTCGGGACATCAGTCCTGCGATTTTACAAAGACTAAGTGGAGGACTAGGGGAAGTACTAGTTGAGTTAATAAAGGGGAAGAATCATTATCGCCTCCATGCCCAGAGCTCGTGAGGGAGTCTTTTAGGCCATGGATGAGGAGGCGAGAGACTCGCTGGACATTGTTTCGGGTACACGTATCCTTAATAACCTACCTGTCCATGTGTTATTTATTTTGGGCATGATCATTCGTACGTGACCACTACCTTTTGTGATTATTTTTCTACACCTTCCTCTACATTGTTAGTACCTATTATTGTCGAGAGAGTCAAAGGTAGCATTGTGTTAGTGAGTCAAGTGTATCAGGAGTGTACATTGGAGATAGATCGCCACCGATTATTAATCGATCTTCTTCTTATTGAGATCAGTAGTTTTGATGTGATCATAGGTGTAGATTAGATAACAGGTCATCTGGATGATATTTTATGTTCCAAGAATATTATTTGCATTACGGTGTCAAAGACCGAGGTTGTTACAGTGTATAGGGAGAAGAGAAAGGGGAAGTTCACACTCGTTTCAATGACTAGAGCTAAGAGGTATGTGGCTAAGGGTTGTACTACCTTCTTAGCATATGTGCTAGACACGAGGAAGGGGAAGCAAGAGGTTAGCGACGTATCTACGGTTAGGGACTTCCTCGATGTGTTTCCAAATGAGTAATCAGGACTACCACCTGAACGACAGATCGAGTTCAGATTTGATTTAGTTCCCAGAGCACCACCGATTGCAAGTACACCTTACCGGTTAGCCTCACTGAGATGCATGAGATGATGATTCAGCTACATGTGCTATTAAACTAGGGGTTCAACTGTCCGAGTTTCTCCCCGTGAGGAGATCATGTGTTGTTTGTAAAGAAGAAGGATGAGTCTATGCGAATTGTATCGACAATAAGGAGTTGAATAAGGTAATAGTGAAGAACCGTTATCCCCTACCGCACATTAATGACCTTTTCGACCAACTACGGAGATTGAGCTACCTCTCTAAGATCAACTTGAGATCATGATTGTTGGAATTAGTGTCCAAGTTATAACTAATTTGTAAAGTTATCATTAATTAGTAGGGTCCTTTTTGGGTTGCCCTCATTGAACTATAAAGAAAATTAAATAACTATGTAATATAATATTAATTAAAATTAATATTATATAAATAAATAAATAATTGGTTTATTAATTTACTATGTTTAATAAACTAATTAGAAACTTAATAATTGATTATAACTAATTAATGAGTTAGTTTGTTAATTTATTAATAGTTAAGAGATTAATCAGATACTAATGGAAATTAATTAAGGAAATACAGGGGCCAAAGTGCAATTTACAGAATATTACAGAATCCCTAATGGGCTTAGGGTATGTGAGCGGCCCGGCCCCTATAGGGGGTTCCCACATCTCCTCTGCAACCCTAATTAATTCACTCAGCTACAAATAGGGCTGCAGGCTAGTTTCCAAATCGTTCATTTATAATTCTAAGTTCTTACTTTCTAAAAAGGATCCAGCTTTTGGGACTCTAAGATAATTGGAACTTGGAACATAGTTATAATTACTCTCTTTGGTTCATTGGGTGTGAACTATAAGAGGTGTTCCTACTTTGGGCACTAGCTGTCAGATCAAAGTCTTCTGTGGAAGCGTTCTTCGCGGGAGAATTCAGTTTTCTCCAAAGGTTAGTTTTTTTTTCTATTCTCTTTTTTATTTTATTGAGTTGGTTACTTATTTGGTTGGGAAAAACTGCACAAAATAGCAACCTACTGTACATAAAGTTTTTATTATAGCAACCTAACAAAAATTTCATCCAAAATAGCATCCTACCATCTTAACTTTTTTTATTAAAGCATTGAACTCTAGAAAATCATTCCATAATAGCAACCGTTGATGACTGGGTGTGGTTGGGTGCTGACTAGGCATCCAAGTAAGCTGCCATGTCAGCATCCGGTTTGCGCAAAATAGCAATGTACGCGTAAAATAGCAACGTACTGCGTAAAGTAACAATGTACTCCTAAAATTGCAAGATATCACAAAATAGCAATGTATTAATTTTATATATTTTTAACCAAAAACCGAAAATATTTTTATAATCTTAAACTTAAATTTAATTTAATTAACCAAAAAATGTTCGTAAATTTTTTTTCAATCGGTAAAAAATTAAAAATTCAATGTGTTCATTATTTTTTTCGTTCGAAGTATAAAACCAATTTATTTTCTTTTTTCCATTCGAATATATAGAAAACTGAAATATTTTGTCATTTGTAATTTTAATTTTTTGAAACGGAAAAAACAACTATCCATTAGAATTTTAAACTTTCTTAAACGGGAAAAATCAATGAACCATCATGATTTTTAATTTGTTCAAACGAAAAAAAAAGAACCATTTATATAAAATAATGATGCATTATATTGGTTTTCAATTTTTTTCGAATGTAAAAAACGACGGAAATTTCATTTTGTAATTATTTCGAACGGAGAAAAATGATCAACCGATCAAAATTTTAATTTTTCCTATAAAAAAAATGACGTTGTTCGTATAATATTTAAGACTAAAAATATATAAAATTAATACATTGCTATTTTATGATATGTTGCTATTTTAGGAGTACATTGCTATTTTATGATATGTTGCTATTTTAGCGGTACGTTGCTATTTTGCGCAAACCCGATGCTGACATAGCAGCTTACGTGGATGCCTAGTCAGCACCCAACCACACTCAGTCATCAACGGTTGCTATTATGGAATGATTTTCTAGAGTTCAATGCTTTAATAAAAAAAGTTAAGATGGTAGGATGCTATTTTGGATGAAATTTTTGGTAGGTTGCTATAATAAAAACTTTATGTACAGTAGGTTGCTATTTTGTGCAGTTTTTCCTATTTGGTTTAGATCGGTTCGGGTTAATATTTTTTCTATTGTTAGATGATTTATTTTTTCGCAAGGTTTCAAATTAATCTAGCAAGGGTATAGAATACTCATCAGTGATATCAGAGCGGTTAATCTAATAAGTTTTGCACTCAATTAATTGAGAGGCCTAGAATTTTTGAAAATTGTTTTTTTAGTTATTATGTTTATTTAATTTTGAAATTAGTTTTAATTTTAAATAGGTTTTAATTTTCGGAAATTATATTGTTTTAATTTTGAAAATTAAATTTTATATGTTTAAAATTTCAGATATTATTTAAAATCTAAATCCGAATTTATTTAAAAATTTTTGAAATTTAATTTTATTTTAAAAGGGTTTTTAATTTTTGAAAATTATATTTTAAAGGTTTAAAAATTCCAGATATTTATATCAGAAATTATTTCCGTAAATTAATTTTATAAATTTTAGGACTGGATTAATTTAATTTTTAAGGATTTGATTTTAGGGTTTATTGATAAAGATATCTTAGAGATAAGTTTGAGAAATTATCTGCATTAGGTTATTATCCTAATTCCTTAATTATCTAGAAATTGCCTTACATTAAATTAAGTGTCTATCTTAAAGGGTCTAGATAAAACTAATTTATGGTTAGGATAAAAATGTATTATCCTAGGTTCAAATTTTGTGGATATATATATATATATATATATATATATATATATATATATATATATATATATGTATGTATGTATGTATGTATGTATGTATGTATGTATGTATGTATGTATGTATGTATGTATGTATGTATGAATGTATGTATGTATGTATGTATGTATGTATGTGTGTATATAGTATGTTCTGTATTTGTATAGAGAGAGTTCGATATATATACTATATGTATATGTATTATAGAGAGATTTCGAATTATATATAATATATATATATAATTATATATATATATAATAATCTATTATATAGATTTAAGGTGCATAGTGTTTTTCCATTGTTTTCAGGTGCATAGTGCTTTTCCATTGAAGCCATCCGTATATATATATATATATATATATATATATATATATATATATATATATATATATATATATATATATATATATATATATATATATATATATATAGATTTAAGATCAATGGGGTACCATGTTAGACTGGGGTACCGGGGTACTGTTCACAGCCAATCATTTTGCATTAAAATGATTATTTAATGCCCCAAAATCTTCTCAAAATATTCCCACGTCGTTTTTAATTTGAGGGTAATATGATAATGAAAAACTTTAAATGAGAATCAAATATTCTCTCAATCCCAACAATTTCTCACTTTCAGTTTTTACTCCTGCTGCCCATTTAATCGGTTTCCCCATTTTGCAGATGTGCAATGAATGAAACCTGAACTATGGTTTAGATGCAATTCAATTCTACACATGTATAGTTGCACATGTTCAATAATGCTCATGTTAATTGTGTTTTATCCATATATATATATATATATATATATATATATATATATATATATATATATATATATATATATATATATATATATATATATATATATATATATATATATAGAGGGAGGTTCAATGGAAAACCATCATGCACCTGAAAACTTGTGAAAACCGCACTGCACCACCACAAATGCATCAAATTCCCCGCGTGATGCATCAAAATCCCACGTGATGCATCAAATATCCCGCGTGATGCATCAAAATCCCACGTGATGCATCACCTTATTTACGATCATGCCACCGCTTTTTTCATGAAATGCACCAAATCGGACGGTATGCATAGGTTTCCATAGTTTTCACGTGCATAGTGGTTTTCCATTGAACTCACCCCTATATATATATATATATATCCCGTACTGCACTTGTTCAAATCCTTCATATACGGTTTTAAATGCAATTTCCAGTATTTCAAAGATGTTAAATGTGTTTTACCAGTATATATTCCATTCCTGCACATGTTCAAATTCTTCAAATAAGGTTTTAAAGGCTATCCACATTATATTGCACATGTTCAATAATGCTCATTTTAATTGTGTTTTATCCATATATATATATATATATATATATATATATATATATATATATATATCCCTTACTGCACATGTTCAAATCCTTCATATACGGTTTTAAATGCAATTTCCAGTATATCGAACATGTTAAATGTGTTTTACCAATATATATTTCATTGCTACACATGTTCAAATTCTTCAAATAAGGTTTTAAAGGTTATCCACATTATATTGCACATGTTCAGTATCCCAATTGAACATGTTCAATAAGTTATTCATAGTACATTTATTAACTCATAATGTACTTTAACTATAAATGAACATGTTCATAGGGAAAATAGAAAACACATGTTCGATTAATTACTTGGTTACTGTATCTCTCATCAACATAAAAACGGATTTGAATATGTGCAAAGCAATGCATTAAGATTCATCATCAGTGTGTTGATAAAATCAATGAACAATGAATGAACGACCCATAAGCATTGAACGAACATGTTCAAAATCCCATAACAAACATAATCTCCGAGAACAAATTGATTAAAAATCAAAATACCGTTGTTCCACAAATCGGTTTGCACATGTTCCAAAGAACGCACTGCCGGATCCATTTGAACATTGTAATTAGTCTCTCCCTCCATCGATTACAATATGTTTGGATTTTAATAAGAAAAAAAATGAATTTCGATCAAGAAGAAGGGTTGCAGGAAGCGTACGTATCACATCCCTAAAATTAAGGGATTTCAAATCAATACTTATTATCTATTAATAAGATAAATCCAAATTGACTATATTACCCTTCTGTACTTGTAACCAAACTTTGGTGGACTCCGGTTCTCCAGTCTAACATGGTACCCCATTGATCCCGACCCCATACATATATATATATATATATATATATATATATATATATATATATATATATATATATATATATATATATATATATATATATATATATATATATATATATATATATATATATATATATATTACGTCTAGAAATCAAGTGCACCCGAAGGTACCAATCTTAAAAAACTTTTTTTTAAATTTTTTTCTCATAATCATGTTTAATTTAATGTTATACGTATGATATATGATTTTCACATCTATTCTCACTTTCTGTGTCCTTTAAAATTATGTGAATACTCAATGCATATTTATGTGAATGGTCATCCGTGTGAATGACCATTCACACCATTCACATGGTGTGAATGACCATTCACATGATATTTTTTTATCATTCACAAGATTTATGATGTTGCTTCTTTTGAAAAAAAGTCTTATAATGTTGTCTTATACATGTCTATTCAAAAAAAAATATATGTGAATGATTATTTACATTAGGGTACGCTAGAATCTTATAGGTACACTGATCAACCTGATTCTATATATATATATATATATATATATATATATATATATATATATATATATATATATATATATATATATATATATATATAATATTTAAACCCTAATTATTATAAGTTGTTTAAAATATACCCCAAGTTTTAAAATGTTTAAAATAGACCCCTAAATTTTAAAATGTTTAAAATAGACCCCTAAGAATTAAAAGACACACACACACACACACACACACACACACACATATATATATATATATATATATATATATATATATATATATATATATATATATATATATATATATATATATATATATATATATATATATATATAATGAATTATATATATGTCACATTTAAATCTAAATACATTGTTAGTCAATTGATAAATTGGCTCACCTAAAGTGAACAAACTATAAGCGAGGTATAAGGCGAGTTGTTATGCTTCCCTAAAGGAGTAGGTTTTTAACAAGCTTCGCGCTGAACTGTCTCCTCCGCTTCGTTGTGCGTTCAATAGAGCTACCGATGACTTTTGATAGGATAACCCATAAAAACTGCATACTCCGTATATGAACGGTTAATGGAGCGTGTGTGGTTAACCGACACATTAATATGAGAACATATTAGAAATGATGTGAAACTCGCGATCCTCGAGCGTACTCGTGTCGGGTATCACGCAGGCTTTGCATGGTTAGATTCACTATCTAGTTCATGATCCTCGGCATCCCAGTCATGAATAGTAGATGAGCATAACTGAAATTAACATGTCGTTGAAGAAAATCAATGAATCTCAAAAGATCTAGGAGTTTCATAGAGATTGAAATTGACAAGAGTATTGTCTACCTAAAATAATTCGTGGCGTGATTACAGCGACTCTCTACACAAAACGAACACAAAATACGAATCCTAGCCATAAATTAAATTGGGTAATTAATTAAGGAATATTCATACTAACTAAAACTTTATCTCACATATGTCTGCTCCTAATGGGGTTCCCACTCCTACTCCCAATTCTGCATCAAACTTCTCACTCCTCTCTGTTGTGGGACGGGAAAGACTGACTGGTCCGATTTACATGGACTGGATGAGAAATCTCAGGTTCACCCTGAGATACGAGAACAAAGATTATGTTCTCGACGAATAGATTCCCACAATCGATCAGAATTCGACCCAGGTAGAGATTGACGCACACTAAAAGCACTACGATGATTTATCAATGAGCCCGAACTCCAAAAAGACCTTTGAGAATACGTGGGCCTACGAGATGAATCAACACCTTAAAGAAATGTTCCAGGCTAAGGTGAGCAAGGAGCGCCTTGATGTGGTGAAATCCCTCATGGCCTGCAAGCCAAACCCTGGGGCTTCTATCTATTCCTTCGTCCTTGAGATGAAAGGGTACTTCGATAGGCTGGAGTCTCTCAACATGGTGTTCGACTCTGAGTTTTCTACTAACATCATCCTCTCTGGTTTGCCTGCGGTATACAACCAGTTCGTGGTCTCTTACCAAATGAATCTGAATCAAAAAGAGACCTCGATCATGGAGCTCGACAATCTACTCTAAACATCTGAGCAGGGCATCAAGAAGGATGAAGCTCATGTAGCCCCTATGCTATCCGTCGACCAGGCTTCAAAGAAAAGGAAGTCATCCTGGAAGACCCCAAAGGAAAGTCCAAGAAAGGGTCCCAAAGGAAGACAGAGTCTAGAATTGCGCCTGTGAGTAACCCGAAGGAGGCAATATGTTTTTACTGCAATGGGAAGGGGCATTGGAAGTGCAGCTGCCCAACATATTTGAAGGACCTTAAGGACGGGAAAGTCGAGAAGGGTAGTACTTCAGGTATGTTTATGATCGAACTCCACAATACTTCTGTTTCTAATTCGTGGGTCCTCGATAAGGATATGATACTCACATTTGTTTTGTATTGCAAGGGCTAAAGGAAAGTAGGAATCTGAGGCATGAAGAGCTGAACCTTTTCATAGGAAACAACAAGATCACACCTGTGAAGAAAATTGGCGAGTTCGAGTTTATGCTGAAGTCAGGAGTTAGGATCATGTTAGGTAATTGTTGTTATTCACATGAGATGAATGAAAACATTATTTCCTTCATTGTACAAGAATGGTTATTCTTTTTATTTTGTTAATAACAATGGTGATATTTTAGTTCATCACAATGGTTGTTTTATTTTCAAACCTTTAGGTACAATGACATATATGAAAGTGTTGAATGTGATAGCAATTTGATATTGAATGTTGATTCTGCTGATGAAATTGATGAGTCCAAATTGTGGCATTGTTATCTTGGACACATAAACAAGAAACGCATCGCCCAACTCCAAAAGGATGGAGTGTTGGAATCATTCGACCTCAAATCAGATGATGTATGTGAATCTTATTTACTGGGCAAGATGACTAAATCACCATTCACTGGAACATGTGAAAGAGGTGAAGGACTCTTGGATTTGATCCACACAGATGTGTGTGGACCATTCTGATGCACCACAAAAGACGGCAATCGGTACCATGTCACATTTACTGATGACTATAGTAGATTTGGATATGTTTATCTGATTGAACATAATTCCGACACTTTTGATATGTTCAAAAGATTTCAAAGTGAAGTAGAGAATCAGCTGGGCAGAAAGATAAAGGTTCTCTGATCCGACAAGGGAGGAGAGTACCTTAGTATTGAGTTTCTCGACCATCTTAGAAGCTGTGGAATAGTTTTCCAGTTAACTCCTCCCAGAACACCACAACTCAATGGTGTAGCGGAGAGGAGAAATAGGACCTTGTTAGACATGGTCAGATCTATGATGAGTCGAGCAACACTTCAAATGAGTGTTTGGGGTTACGCTGTGGAGACTGCATCATATATCTTAAATCTGGTACCCACTAAGAAGGTTTTGAAGACACCTTATGAGATATGGAAGGGAAAGCGTCCTTCCCTTGAGCATATCAAGATCTGGGGTTGTGAGGTTTTTGTCTGATGAGAAACTCCAGACAAACTCGAGCAAAGATCTGAAAAGTGTCTGTTCGTCGGTTATCCACAAGAGTTGTTTCGATATCTGTTTTACAGACCACATGAAAATGTAGTGTTTGTAGCTCGAAGAGGAGTATTTCTTGAGTGGGAAATGATGTCTAAAGAGGATAGTGGGAGTATGATCGATCTTGATGAGATTCAAGAGTCAACCGATGAAAAACCAATTACAAACATTGACACTTAACCAGAGGCAGAAACGCCTATTGAGCCAATTGACATTTCCTTACCTGTTGGCCGATCCAGTAGAGTTAGCAAACCTCCTCAGTTCAACTATGGTTTCCATATTGAACAAGAGGATATGATTAGTGATAGTACACTAGTCGATTTGGATGAGCCAGCTAACTACCGGGAAGCGATGGCAGGCCCTAAGGCTGCTAAGTGGAATGATGCTATGGATAACGAAATTCAATCCACGTATGGCAATCAAGTTTGGAACTTGGTTGATCCCACACCCCGTCTCACGACGGTGGGTTGTAAGTGGATATTCAAGAAAAAGACAGACATGAATGGAAAGGTACACACGTACAAAGCTAGGCTGGTGGCAAAGAGATATACTCAAACCTATGGGAGTGATTATGAGGAGACTTTCTCACCAGTAGCTAAGATGAAGTCTATAAGGATAGTGCTTGCCATAGCTACGTTTCATGATTATGATATATGGCAAATGGACGTCAAACCGCTTTCCTTAACGGAAAACTGACAGAGGATGTGTTTATGACACAACCTAAGGGTTTTGTAGACGCAATGTATCCTAAGAGAGTGTCTAAGCTTCAGAATAGGGATGGCAAAAAAAAAACCGAACCCGACGGGGAAAACCGAAAACCGATCTAAATGGGGGTTGGTTTCCCCGAACCCGATTAAGTTAAACGGAGGATGAGGCAGGTATGGTATTGGTAATACCCGTCCCGTATACCCGATTACATAACCCGTTAAAATCCCCGATTACTTTTAATAGCAACATACTATTTATATTGTATATATATTATATACAAAGATGAATATTTTTATTTATTTTATATACTATACATAAAATTATTATGTATAATTTAAAAAAAACTTATTTATTTACATATAATTTGATGAAATAATGTTTTTTCGTTATCATTTTATAGATATATAAATTTGATTTAATATTAGTATTGTAATTTTAACATACATGAACGTTTTAAGCTTAAATTATGAACTATGTGATTAAATTTCATATCATTAATTTATAAACGGGTTACCCGATTCCCCGCGGGTTTCCCCGCGTACCCGATGGGGATCCCCGTTTAATACCCGCAGGTTTTTTAAGCGGGGACGGTATTTTCATTCCCCGCCCCGTTGCCATCCCTACTTCAGAAGGTCATTTATGGACTCAAACAAGCTTCTCGGAGCTGGAATCTTTGCTTCCATTAGAAAATCACAGAGTTTGGATTTTCTAGAAGCAAAGACGAGTCGTGTATATATGTCAAGGTCATTGGGAGTACTGTAGTCAACCTGGTATTGTATGTCGATGATATACTGCTCATAGGAAACGATATCCCAACATTACAGAGTGTAAAATATTGGTTGGGAAAGTATTTCTCTATGAAAGATCTGGGAGATGCAACTTACATTCTGGGTATTAAGATTTACAGAGATAGATCAAAACGTCTAATAGGACTTGAAACACCCATACAACTAATACGAGTATTTCGATACCATTATACATTAATTTATACAGAGTACTTGCGGAAATACGGTAAAATTAAAACTTTTAATACTTTAATAATATTCAACGTGATTCCAAACACTTTGCATATAACACAACAGAGTGTCGGAAATCACGGAGTAGCGCAATTGGGGTCATAATGTTAAATCATCAATTTAATTACAAAGAATTAATAATCATTAACTAATTCGCGTAAGTCCAAAATGGAAGTCTGCTACTCCCACCCCAATCATCAACAAAATTTGGAGCTCCTAACCATGCTCCAATCCGTGTCTATTAGTTTGGGCCAGTCGGGCATTTGCCCTTATCAAATCCTGAAAAGAAATATCAACTAACGGGTAAACAACAAAGTTGTTTAGTGAGTTTCTAGATTAAAGTATCATGCGATATATGAATGATGCCATGCAATGCCATGAATGTAACTAACAATCTCAGGAGACCAACTAATGGCTAATAAGCTACCACATTGCGGTTACCACACACAGGCTTACCGTACAATGGGTTTACAATCTACTGCTCGATTACCACAGACCACAGGCTTATCGTTATGCAGTTTACAGTGATGCCATACGATTACCACAGACCACAGGCTTATCGTTTTACAGGAAATAATGGTTACCACACACAGGCTTACCATTATGATTCCGCTAGGTTACCATACACAGGCTTACCGTCTCAGCGGAGTGGTCAAACGAATGATTAATATGACAACAATAATGTATATGATGGAAAAGCATGTAAATGACAAGAATGAATACGAAAGAAATAACATTCAATTCATGATATGCATATAAATACATTACTGCTAGAACTCACAGTGGTGTACAACAAGCTCTCGGCCTCAAAACCGAGTTACAGTGTTCAAAGTAGGAGTAATAATCTCCAAGGAACTTTAACCCGTCAAACCCCTACACATAGGTTCATAGTATAATTTATCATAAGTCTCACAGCTTATAATTTCTTAACATTGATCCGGATACATTAGTCGTAAGACTTAACTAATTTCGGCATTAAACCTCAATAATTATTTTGGTCTAATTATTCTCCTAAATTAAAGTCATAGACTATTATGACAAAAGATCCCATAAAATAAAAATAATTAAAATTACAATTTCGGTCCAAGGCCATTTGAAATTCGGACCAAGACGCCCGAAATTCGTACTTAGCGAATATTTCAGAATATTTCAAGGTTGAACTCCACTTTCTGCCTTACGAATTTAATACCAAAAATACCAAAATTTCTCTATATTTCTTACAAAGAGTTGTAAATTCATTCCCAACATATATATGTCTATATATATATGTATATTTACGTATGTGTATATATATATATATATATATATATATATATATATATATATATATATATATATATATATATATATACCCATTTTAACCACCAAACATCATTTTCATCTTTTTAGATTACATAGGGTTCATATGAACTCAAACTTGGGGTTTTGAGATAAACCCACGAAAATACATAAAAATTTGCACAATATACTTTTAAAATAATGGGTCTAACATATTTCATCATTTTCTTTCAAGATCTAGCCATTTCTAAGAGATCTCCATAAAAACCCATTTGAGTTCTCATCTTTTTCTTATGAAGATGGTGGAGAGAAGAGAAAAGTAAAAGATTTATAAAAATAAGAGTTGGTGCCTCCTGGATCTTCAAAACCGAGTGAAACTTTTAAAGAAATCAGATTTATTTCTTATTATTCCCAAGATCTCTCTCTCTTTTTCTCTCTTTTCTTTCTTTTCTCCCTTTTTGAAGTGAAAGAACACAACACACACATTAGTGTGTGTGTGTGTGTGTGTGCTTGGCGTGATTATAAAGCCAAGATTGGCTTTCATTTTTTTTTTAAACTATTTAATATTTACCATTTAGACCCTACAATTATTTCCATTTCTTTTAAGGTCCTTTCTTCATAAATCAATACTTTATTTATTATAATTTACACCACTAATTATTTATATATTATAATATTAATTAATATTCCGAATTTGTATTTCTTTACAATAAATATTAATTATCGATTATATAATCGGGTCATTACAGGACTAAGCCAAGATACGTACGCAGATAAAATATTGAAAAGGTTCAATATGGAGAAATCTAAGAAAGGGAATCTTCCCTTAAATCACGGTATAAAGATTAGCAAAGATCTAAGTCCAAAGACAAAAGAGGAATAAGACAGAATGAGTTGAATTCCATATGCTTCGGCCATCGGATCTACAATGTATGTCATGATGTGTACGAGGCCTGATGTCTCATTTGCTTTGAGCATGGTGAGTCGACATCAGCAGAATCCCGGTGAAGGTCATCGGACAGAGATCAAGAATATTCTGAAGTATTTAGGAAATACTAAGGACATGTTTATGGTCTATGGTGGAGAAGATGCAATCAAAGTGTCACGTTACTATGACGCGAGTTTCCAAATAGATAGATATGACAGTCGGTCACAGTCTGGTTGGGCATTTTTGCTGGATGGGGGAGTTGTGACATGAAAGAGTTCGAAACAGGATACAGTGGCAGACTCTACTTGCGATTGAGAATATATTGCGGCTAGCGAGCCCTCAAAGGAAGCCATCTGGATGAAGAACTTCGTTGGAGATCTTGAAGTTGTCCCAACAGTACAAGACACCATTGAAATATTCCGCGACAACGAGAGTGCAGTTGCATTGACTAAAGAACACAAAGATCATGGGAAGTCAAAGCACATTGAACGCAAGTACAATTTCGTGAGGAGAAAATTCGAAGAAGGACACATGATTGTGAAGCATGTACGATCAGAGAAGAATCCGACTGATCCGTTCACAAAGACACTGATGCAGTCTAAGCACAATGAACATGCTAGGTGCATAGGTTTATGAGATAATGTAACGTTTTAGTAGTTAGTTGAATTTTAAACATTGTAACAATGATGTGAAATTGTAATAGTTTTGGTGATTAAATAACAAACATTTATTTATTTGCAAGGTGCTACCATTTACTATTGTTTATCTTTGTGTTTCCTTTTGCATGTTTAGAACCCACTTCCCGAGTAATTAATTTTATTCAAAATCCTCAATCGATCATACTACCGAAAGTTAGTGTTGAAGAAAGACAATCATGGAGTGTTAGTAGATTGTCTAAGAGTTAGACATGGCATAGAGAAAGCTACAGCACTGATGGGTACTTAATAGAGATTTAAGTATAGGAAAACTCGCACTTAAAAAGTTACTTCATGGTTCAAGATCACAAGTAATTCTAAGATGATAATATCCTCTATTCTCAAGTGGAGATTCATTGAGGTTGTAGTTTTTCTAGTCTGTTGTACCTTAGTTCATTCAAACGCTGAACGTAAATGCGAATTATAAATGGTGTCCTAGTTATAACATGATTAGTTCACTAGCGGCGTGTATTCAAAGTCCTTTGTTCCTTTTGCCTTAGTGGAAAAGAGATATCTATGGGACCTCTGATGATTAAATGTGACTTGAAAGTGTCGGGCCCGACCGAGACTAAATTGATGTGTTTAATTCGGTAGTCTCACATAGTCAAAATTAATCGAAAATTAGAAACATAATTTTGAAACTCAAGACTGATTACAAATCCATGTCTCAGTTTCATATCATCATAGAATAAAGGAATAGTTGATCCTTTATCTAAAGGACTAACTCTGATAAGATTCAGTGTTCGACAGTTGTGATTAGAGATGTTTGCTAGTTAAAGTGATAGGCTTAGACAAATAGTAGTTGATGACTTGTCCAAGTGGGAGACTGTTGGAATTAGTGTTCAAGTGATAACTAATTTGTAAAGTTATCATTAATTAGTAGGGTTCTTTTTGGGTTGCCCTCATTGAACCATAAAGAGAATTCAATAACTATGCGATATAATTTTAATTAGAATTAATATTATATAAATAATTAATTAATTGGTTTATTAATTTATTATGTTTAATAAACTAATTAGAAACTTAATAAACGATTATAATTAATTAATGGGTTAGTTTGTTAATATATTAATAGTTAATAGGTTAATCAAAAACTAATAGAATTAATTAAGGAAGTACAGGGGCCAAAGTGCAATTAACAAAAAATTACAGAAACTCTAATGGGCTTAGGGTATGTGCCCGGACCCTATAGGGGGTTCCCACATCTCCTCTGTAACCCTAATTTAGGTTTTCCACTAAGCTATAAATAGGTGCAGGCTAGCTTCCAAATCGTTCATTTATAATTCTAAGTTCCTACTTTCTAAAAAGGATCCATTTTTTGGGACTCTAAGATAATTGGAACTTGGAACATAGTTATAAATACTCTCTTTGGTGCATTGGGTGTGAACCATTAGAGGTGTTCCTACTTTGGGCGCCGTCAGATCAGAGTCTACTTGGGAAGCGTTCTTCGCGGGAGAAATCGATTTTCTTCAAAGGTTAGTTTTTTTCTACCCTCTTTTATATTTTATTGAGTTGCTTTTCTTATTTGGTTTAGATCCGTTAGGGTTAATATTCTTGCTATTGTTAGATTATTTAATTTTCCGTAAAGTTTTAAATTAATTTAACAATGGTATAGAAAACCTATCAATGATATCACCAACTTTGAGTTCTCGATGAGGACTTTCCTAAGACTGTCTTTATCACTCGATACAACCATTATGAGTGTTTTGGCATGCCGTTTGGGTTGACCAACGCCCAGCCACCTTTATTTACCTAATGAATTGGGTCTACCGACTGATGTTGGACCGATTTGGGATCCTATTCATCAACGAGATCCTGATCTATTCTAGTAGTGCCCAGAAGCTTGTACAACACTTATGTGAGGTGTTGTAGGTCCTACCATGAGAGCGTATATATCCTAAGTTCTCGAAGTCGAGTTTTGGCTTTAGGAGGTGTAGTTTTTGCGACAGATGGTGAGTGGCGAGGGAGTAAATGTGTCATGTACAACCACTATCTAGGTATCAAATTGGATTTTCTTTATTGTCTTGCATAAACACAAAGACATTAGATCTTCTTGGGACCCATATTATGATGGGTTATTAAGAAACCTTTTTAGTAGTCTCAGTAGGTAGGTGCCGATGGTGATGATTCTTTGAGAGTTAATTAATATTTTACTCTCTTCCTAGTGGTTCCTTTAGCATCATCCCTCTTGATTCTTACAACTAACTTTTTTTATCACAAATTTGTTTTTGAAATATTTGATTTTAGAGGGGATAAGTGGACTTCTTCTTGATTACAGGAGTTTTGTCATAGGACTTCATGTACAATGCCAATGACTGCACATGATTGGTTAATGATTTCACCTGAGCTTCAAGTCGCTTAAGATTTTTGCCAGTGACTGGATTCTCAAGGACTTGCTTCCCTTCATTAACCAAACTCCTTTTTCCTTCCTAGTATCCTTCTTATCTTTTATTTTAATGTCCTAAGAATGTTTCTAACACTTAGACACTGGAGCTTTGTTCAAGTTATTAGCGACTTTAGGAGTCACTAAGACTGATTTGTCAGTTTGTCTCAGTATAGGTTACGGAGGGTTCAAACTTGCTACCAACCTCACTTTCAAATTAAACAATGGGTTTTACAAATTTGTTTCTTTTCTTTTTTTTGTTTTACCACCTTCCTCAAAATTGGTGGAAGGTCTGAACTCAGGTTTAAGAGTATGTATCTCAGGGAGTATGGCAACTATTTTAAATCACCACCAAGCACAACATGTTCTTGATTGAAATCTGTTCATTCATACATTTTTCAATCAGCTTTCCACACTTCGACCATGACTCGCATGTTTTTTTGAGATCTGAGATCTAAGCTTTAAAACTTTCATTTTCCTTTACTTTCAGCGAGTAACTATACTCTTGGTCCCTGAGAGAAAGTTGAACATCTTTGAGTTCCTTGAGTTGAGCCAAACATGAGGCTAGTTCAGCTTGATAGTTTTTCAAATTTTTTCAGCAACTCAACATTCCTCTCTTTAAAAAAGTGAAGATCACAGGTCAGCGACTCAAAGATTTTATATTTCTCAGTAGAAGGAGTGAAAGCACAGATATGTATCTTCTGTAGTGTGGCAATCACCCATTATGATCCAGCTTCAAGATCCCTTGTTAGATGATATTGTTTAGTCTTGGTCATCAAATAGAAGTCGACCACTTTTTATGCCTCTTGTTCATCTGAGGAGCTATCAGAATCTACTTATCCATTTTTAGCTTCAGTTCCTAGCTAAGGTTCTTAGTCTCTGAGATCATCCTAAGGCAACTTTAGATTTTAGTTCCTTGTAACCTATCTAAGGTTTTTAGTCTCTGAGATCATCCTAAGGCAACTTTAGATTTTAGTTTCTTGTACTTATGACGGTAGTGCTCCTCACTTTCTGCTTTATACTAACATTCTTCATTTCTTTGCCAAGAAGCGTCCATAAGCCCTTTTAGTATCTTCTTTTTGTCATAGATGGCTCAATGGCAACCAAGGCAGATGATGTTGAAGTTGTAGCCTTATGGATCATGTTCTTCTTTGATTCCTCATCATGTTTTCTATTCATTGAAGAGAAAGGAACCATAGAAGGAGTTAGTGTGTGCTCAAGGAACTATTGTTCCTCACAACAAGTATTCGATATTCCCATTTTAAAGGAAGAATATCTAAAAACTTGTTGACAACAATCATATCTTCTTTTATACCTAGTCCCTTCTAGTCGTTGAGCAAACTAATAAATGCAGTAAACGTTTTATTTAAAGATTGAGAAGGTTTAGCAAAAAATGACTCATATTGTCGATTCAAGATCACTTTCACGTTCTCCAATACTTTTTTAGTACCCTAAAATTGAATACAAAAAGCTTTCCATATTGTTTGTGAAGTCTTGTATTTAATAATAGAGGATATGAGATCATCATGGAGTGAAGAGACAATGATCTTCAGTTTAGTATCCAAATTGACTAGACGTCTATCTTCATCGAATTATTGATCAATAGGCTTGTCTGTAGTTCATACAAATGCCTCCCCATCAGTATTGGGAACATTCGTAGCGCTCACAAGTCTGTAGGGTCCATATTGTACAATTTTGATATGATAATATGGCACAGACTCAATATGCAATAGCATGCAATATTTGAAGACCTAGAATTTCTCTCCATTGAATTTTGGTAGTTCAATATTTGTCATATGAACGTGATAGGTTAGAGAAGGAGGAATTGCGGAGTTAACGTGTAAAACTCAAAGAACTTAAACTATTGGTTAGTTTAAACACTTTTCTGATACCACTTATTGATCCCGTTAAGGTTGATAAGTATGCAATTTAAAAGGCAATTATAAAAGGGGGCTGAGATTGAATGTAATCACAACAATTTCATACTTTTTTTAAATATTAGTTTGTTTATTTCATCAGTGAAAATAGATTACAAAAGTATATGCAGAAAAATAAAGTTAAAACCTATTCTAAATACATTTACTTCGAAGACAGGTGCTACAAATTATACAACCTATAATTCAAACAGCTCGCTAGGATAGGTCCTTGTTGAGAAATATTAAGCTCTTAAATGCCTTGATAATTTGAGTGCCAATAGTGTTGAGCATTGATCCGAGCTTGTGCTTATATAGACGGTTGTGAATTTAATGCTCCCAACCATATTTTTTATATTGTTACTTTCTGATTGGTTGATAAGGTAACATTAAATGACGAGATGACTCATTGTCCTTAAATGAGCAGAAATATTACACAAGCATTATTAAAGTACTAATACTTTTGTATGAGACATTTCTTTTGTTGATCTTTATGCACGAACAATGCATAAATGTCTTTGTCAACATGGCTTGTAATTTCAAATGTTCCTCTTATATTTGGGCGAACATTAAATTCAAATTATTTTTGAGTCAGGGACTCAGTAACTAACTTCATTATTGACTTAAAGTAATTGTTTGCTGATCTTCTACTTCTGTGAGCAACTCTTCCCTCGTCTTTAGACTTCGTTTTTAAGAAGTGTATCATCTTCAGGTTTTGAGTCAAGAACAAATGGGAATTTTTATTGACCGTTAGACTTACTGATAATTTCAGACCAAAGAGTTGCATAAGGACGACAACTCTTAAATCACAGAATTAGACTTCAGTGACTGGACTTTTCTATCATTTTCTAATTACATACGAATGAAAGGGACCTAACATATTCTATATTAAATATCATGTTCAGTAGTCGTGTGTTATATTATTTAATAAAATTATGTATAACATGCATGATATTCAATATATAATAACATGTATTCCATATAGAATATCGAAGAAGATCACAAAATATGAAAAATAACCTAGAATATGTTCGAACTATTCGACAATCTATAAAAATATGTAAAAATAGTCTAAATCCTATTGACTAATTTGGTACAAGAACTAATCAAAATGTAATTTGATACAAATACAAATCCATATCTGATTTGGTACAAGAACGAAGCTTAAAAAACAAACATTGAACGATTTCATACATTCGAACGATTTACTCTTCTTCTTTTTCATTCCACAAATGATTCTTATTCTTCGAATAGATCTTGACTGAAGCCTGGAAAACTTGAAGAAAGAACAAAAATTACATAACAAAACTTGAAAATCTTGAACAATAGAATATCACTGATAATAACTGGGATCTCATGTATTATATGTAGAATAGTGTAGTCAGTTCCAGAAATATGAAAGAACCCAAAATCACAAAAATCAACATGAAAAACGTAGAAATAAAAAATTCGTTTACTTCTTGTTGTTTCTTTCTTTTTGATTTGTTACATATGTGGAAATGGGGGATCCAAATTGTACAAACCTAGGCTTCGATTTCGAACATTTGACTTCAAAACATTGATTTCATAGCTTTGATTATAATCTTCGATTCCAAATCTTTAAATCTGCTTTATCATCATCTTCGTGAAAGCTTTAGTGGTGATGAAAGCTTTTCATCTTTGTGATGCATGCTTTGTCTTCATAATCACTTGTGTAGCCAGGAGTTTTATGTTGGGTGGGTTAAACTTATTAGTAAGTATTAATGGAAAATAAAAAGACAAACGTATACTGAACTAAAGATTGTTACAATAAGTTTGTTCATTTAAAAAGATTTAATTTATACAAAGCTCTATTACAGCCACATATTATTTCAACAACAATTTAATAAATTGTAGAATAACTATATTAAAAATACTAACTTATACTACCACCATTTCCTATACTACCATTAGTGTCTCAATTGAAACTTGAACCCATAATCACTATGTTGGGACAACTAAAATATCGTTAGGCTATAATTGAATTAAATTTAGCCATCACTAAATCAAAACATTAACATGAATGATATAGAAGGTAAAATAGAAATTAAAAAAGAATGTAAGACACTTTATAGACTATAAACAAATAAATAATCCCTTCAAATATCATGTTTGATGTTTAAACTAATAAGTAAAAAATAGACAGACATTGATTGATGATAGAAAAAAAAGGTAATGATAAAAAAGAGTTCGAATAAAGAAACCTATACCATCCATTAGATCAAAAAATTGTATGGATTAGATTAAATGATAAAAGGTTAAATAGTTGAACAATTTTGTGCATCTTGTGCGTTGCAAAACAAACTTGGAATGACACTTTGGGGATTGTGCATACCTCATTAAATTTCATATTTTAACAAATAATTAAATAATAAATGCTAAAATAAATTCAATTGATACACTTCCAAATTTAACAAAAATTACACAAATTAAAAAAAGATGAAGGAGATGTCAATGCACTTCATATTAATCGTTCAATTCGTGATACATCTCATATTTATTAATACAAAATCTATACAATTCGTGATGCATCGTTGTTAATCATCATTATCGTATTCATCGTTAATCATCATCATTCATCTATGCATCGTGTTCATCGTGATGCATCGCTACTAATCATCAACATCATTCATCATTGATCTATGCATCATTTTTATCGTGTTCATCCTGATGCATCGCTATTAATCATCATCATCATGTTCATCATTCATCGTCATCATCATGTGCATCGTTCATCATGTTCATTGAGGTGACACTAGTGCATGTGGCCGAGGGAGAGGAGAAGGAGACGCGGTGGCCAAGTGGGTATGGTGATTGGCGTGCAGGTGGAGGCGGCAACGGTTCAAGGCAGTGCAGGCGGCAGCATCAGTAGTGTAGTTGATGGTAGTGGTGTTGTTGGTTGAGGATTCCAGGCGACATCGTTGGTTGTTGGCGGCGGTCGGGGTGGTGGTTAACCGAGAGATGGTGGTGATTCAGTGAGTGCAGATGGTGGTGGTGTTGTTGGAGTGAAGGTGGCAGAGGTGGTTGGTCGAAATGATGCCAGCGGCGGTCGATGGTGGTGGTTAGCCGAGAGAAAGTGAGAGAGCAATGGAGGGTGACCTGTTAGAGGGAGAGTGCTGGGGAGAGAGATGAGATGAGAGAGAGAGAGAGAGAGTGTGTGTGTGTGTGATTTTAGGTAGGTAATTAATGTATGATTTAATTTCTTAAGTTATCTTTTTGATTTATTTAAAAAAATTAGTTTTCATGTATTTGTTTTTCCATGTTTACCCTTAATGCATCATTGTTAAAAGAAATGATGCATAAAAGTTCTCTGTGGTTCCCAGGTGCATAAAAATTCTGAATTGAACCTCAATACATACACACATACACACACACATATATATATATATATATATATATATATATATATATATATATATATATATATATATATATATATATATATATATATAGACACACACACACATGATCATTGCAGAATCTAAATTTGGTGTAAAACTGCAAAACCAACTTTAAAATTAAATAACATAAGAATAATTAATTTTTAAACCAAACAAATAATACCATAAAAACGAAGATTTTATCCTCTTTAAAACATGACTCATGATTTTTATTGTTTCAAAATTTGTTTTTGGATATTCAACATTGAATATTCACCACTGAATATTTAACATTGAATCCTCTGAGTTTTATATATTAAACATCGAATAAATGTGATAAAATTGAGCACTCAACATCAAATATATGGTTCTACAGTTTTGCACCAAATTTAGGTTTTGCAATGATCTCAATCATATACATATGTGTGTATCATTGTATGTATGTATAAATCTATAAAAATCAATTAAAAATCTTAATTCAAATGTTGACTTGGTGAGTGAATGTGACATTACACCAAAATGGTGCTACTAAACTTTGTCTTCATCTATCACCTCCTTGTCTTTACTTCCATCTCTCATTCTTCTTATTCAAATTTTCCTGCTACTTTCCATCACCATTCATGACACAAAGCAAAAATAAAAAAAAATTTAATTATAATCAATAAAATAATCATCAACATTCTAAGGTGCTTGTAGTTTTGTAGGTTGTAGCATCAAGAAGAGGTTTTCTCATTATATTCATCCTTCTTCCTCTCCATTGTTGAGGCACCAAATCTTTTTTTTTTTTAAACTAATTCACGTTACAATAGTTTTCCCCCAACAATCTCAAGTGTGATTTCTTTAATGAAAAGATGAATTTGCAATCAATAAATAAACCCTCTATGATCATCTATATCATTATAAAAGCTGGTTTATTTAAAAAAAAAAACAATACTCAATTGAAAAGCATTTAAATGAGGTTTTGTGGGTTTTGCCTATGAACCTGAAAAAATATATATATAACTAATGCAAATGTAGTTAGAAACCTCATGCCAATGCTTGTTGTAACTAATTTTGAGATTTTGAATGAGTTTATCAAGTTTCAAAGAAAATTAGAGTTCTAAATGAAGTATAAAGAGTTTCAATTGGTTTTGAAAATGTAACCTTAGGTATGTCAAAAAATCATCAACATAAATTAACTAACTCATTTGTCACATTATTTCATGAACTAGTATAAGGTTTAACCAAAGTTTTCTTTGAGTTTTTCAAACTTGATGGATTTTTGGATGAAATAATAGAAATAAACACATGAATGGAACTAAAAGTAAATAGGTGAGTAATGGGGGTGGTATCACTGGATTCCGACTGGCAGACAGCCACCGGCGGTGACGGGCGGTGGCAGCTCCTCTTCCTTCGTGTGTGCGCCTGTGAAATAAGTGAGTAGGGGGGGTGATCTCACTGGATTCCGACCGGCAGACAGCCACTAGTGGCGGCGAGCGGCGACAGCTCCTACCCCTGCGTCATCCTCCAAATCATAAAGAAAGAAAGGTATCAATTGGCTAATTAGTAGGTTAATTAGGTTTTGGTGTTAGGGCTAGGTTTAAACCCTGGTTTGGGCATCAGCCCAATTATTTTCTGGTTTCAATTTCTAATTTTAGGGGCTCTCACATAACTTAGTGAATTATTCACATATTTGGGTTATCGATTATGAACTTGGGTTTATTATTGGGCTATAAATGCTCTAATTAGATGGGTTGATTGTAATGAGTAATGAAAGAATTAATGGGATCTTTTTATTTGGAAAATAAATAAAGAAGGTTAAACTTATTATTATTATTATTATTAAGTCATTGTTTTCTTACTAAACGAATATACATAATCTATGTTAATAAATACAAAAGTAATTATTAGCTTATTAAGGGAATAAATAATTAGACCATAAATTCATGTTATTAATTTTCATAATACATCATTAATGAATGAAAAATTTGTAATAGATTGGTGGCAATTAAATAGTTGAAACTTTAAAGAAAATTGTCAACAAGATAAATTTAAATTTATAGTCATTGTAGCCATAATAGGTTCGAGACCTATAATTATAGGCTAAATAACCTAAAACTCCAAGATTAATCAATTTTAATGATTTTTCCATATAAATAAATAATTATCATTATAGATCACGAACTTTGAACTTTTAGGCCAATCGAGGATTCTAGTTTTAGATTGATAAAGATAGTGACGATTAAACAATGTACTTTTAATTATCAGGTCGTTAAGTGAGTGTGGCAGATTTTGATACCTCAGGTGGTCACGAAGTCCACCAATAGTGCTTCGAAGAAACAATTGTGGTATCACTGTGAGTAACAGATTTATTTGCATGATTAGTCATATGTGTTTTTGCATAGTTGTTATATTCGGTTCATTTGCATCACCCTACCATGTTATTATCAGTTACATGTCTATGATTCATTCATGATATATATACCCTACCTTTCTGTTAGAAATCTATGCGTATGTATAAGCGTGAATTTCATGTATGCATACTTGTACTGTACGATGTGGATTTGGGTGCCAACGCAACTCTGTGTAGGCCAGATCGGTTAGCCCCCAAGTTTTTGGTTTACCCGGCGCGAGCTCGAATGAGGGGTTGTACGGTTTAACTACCACCAGCTCGGATGAGGGGCGCGTAGGAAGCTATTGAACTCATGCTTCATTTCCATTTCATGCAAACTTACATATATACTGTTATGCTTTTAAATCTTGTTACTCTATGGGCGACTGCTTGCTCCAATTGTGGGTACTTTATATTTCAGGAGAAGCAGGTAAGGGTAAAGCTCTGGTTTAAGGAGATTAACCTTTGATGATCCGAGACGTTTCTAATTCTGTATTGCCTTCTTGTGGGTCGGGTAGAAACCTAGACGACTTTAGCATGTAAACTTAAATTTACTAAGCGTACTCTGAATATTTGTAATTTATTTTATGTGTAGTTGACTATTTATATATTGATGGATGCCTTTTGAAAATTTTAAAGTATCATGTATTTATGAGGTAGTTTACATGTGAGTTATGGAAATTTAGTTTAAAAAATAGTCGGTCCTTTCAATATGGTATCAAAGAAATGATTTAAGTGAATTAGGTACCATTAGGTGCTTAGTCTTAGACCGTAGGATTGTGTGATGAATGTTAGAATAAGTTATGATCCATATGGGATAATGCCTTGAAGGAAGCCATAGGATTTTGGGTAAGGGTGAAATGAGATATATATTCTTATAAATATAAATATATCCTTATTAACCACCGAATGAAATAATAATAACTTGAATCGATGATGATAAATATGCAAGTAGTTAAAGTGTGTATGCAAGACGTCAAATATCATTAAATTTTACCATGTGTTGCAACTAATACCATTTTTTCTAAGAATGATGTAATGTTCAACCAAGGTGGAGATGGAGACACCAAATGATTATTGACATTTGTGATGTGTAACTATTTTTCTAAAAATAAATTTTAACACCCGATTCTTAACTGAGTAACTCTGCTCGTACCTTATGTAGATTAACCAAAGCTAAATAAGCATTACGAAGAGATATGACAACCATTTACATTAGTCTTCAATCGAGGTGCAATTACATAGTTATTGCACACATATGAATCGATAATCAAGAATGAGATATTATAATTAATTTTGTGCCTACAGTTGATAATAATAAATAACCGTAAACATATAAAAGTGGTTGTCAAATTCTTTTAAGTGTTGTGCATACATGGTACCAGTTTTGATTCGAGTTTTATTGTTTCACGGTTGCTTACATTCCGTCACAGTTAGTGTTTTCATTTTATTACCTTCATTTGATACTCTGTCATGAGCTCATGATCGCACATTATCATACTATCAGTATTATTGTGTGTGATACGACTGATAGTCATGAGAATGCTTTTGTGTCAGTGTGTAAACACACAAAGTGTGTGACGTGTCTTTGTGCTCATTCATTACGATATTGTTTTACGTACATGGTCCAATTCTAACAACTTGTCTTATGTACTATTACATGAGTTTTCTATATTTTTATGCCTGTAGGCAGAACGTCTGTTTTATGTTGTTGTGATACCGCCCTTAGACAGTGATACTCATTCTTTCTTGGTACCTGTATTGTGCGTAATAAAGGAAATCTGACAAACTCACTGAATGATTAACGTGGTGGCAATATTCAAATGTGTATGGTGAATCAAATGGGAAAGTGACAAAACATTAGTCATAGTGGGAAAAGTTAATATAACAAGATAAGTAGTAATGTTATTAAATCTATTATAATGAGTATTAACTAGTTAGCATCAAGATTATGATGCAGTACCAATGAGATAAAGCTTGAAATTAAGGAATCATAATTATTTAGCGATCATAACTCAAGGCAAGATAATGTTGTAAATCCTATAAACCAATATTAATTGGATGAAGATAAAACCATGAGTGGATGTGGGTATTTATAGAGTTTCAAAAATATCTGTCGAGACGTAACTTATGTGATTGTGACTCGAGTGATAATCTTAAACTAATCGATAAATTGACTACGACGGAATGATAAACAAACTTTATTTGGATTAATAAAGAAACCTGAAACGCTTTACGAGTAGGATACAGATTGAAGGTGAATGAAAGAATGTTGAATTACTGATATAATGTATTATACTTAATGAAAATGCGAACAAATATCTATAAAGAGAATTACAATGAAATGAATTTAGTGTTGGGAAATATTCTAAGTATGTCAAGCTGTTAGTTAGATTTCTCAAACTGTTAGTAGATTTTCTGTGTAAGTACAAAGTTCAAGCTGTTAGTTGAAGAAGTTCGAGCTGCTAGTTCAAAAGTTCAAGCTGCCAGTGTTCAAACTCAAGCTGCTCAACAGATAAACTTCAAGCTGCTCAACAGCTCAATAAACAGAAGTGCTGATATTCAGGAAAAGATATATTCGAAGATTCAAGCATATATACTATAAGAGAAATCAGAGTTTATCAAGGAAAGAAATCAGAAGGCATTATATATACATAGAATAGGTGTTTCTATTGTAAGTCTACACGTACAAGTTTATTTTTTTAATTGTAATTGCTTTTCTGATTAAGTTTTCATAACCCTCTAAGGTTGTAAAACCCTAAGAACAATCTGTGTTCTTCGTCTAATCAAACAGATTAGAGGTGATTGTATTCATTGAGTTTAGCAATACAAGTGACTTTTAATTATTGATTGTGTTTATGTGATTATTTGTTTTGAAAGCTTTTCTTAAAATAGTTATGTTTTATTCCGCAAACTTCTTAATTGGACTTTGATTCAATACAAGGTTATTGGTTTATACTCTGATTAATTCAAACCAGTTAATCTTAGGTAGTGATTTTGATCTTGACAAGTGGTATCAGAGCCACAGGTCTTTCTTTGTTTTCAAAGTCAGAAGCTTTCTTTTAAAATTTTAATTTTCTGCAATGGAATTTGATAACAGCAGCAATGGATCTGGGCAAGGACTTAAAGTGCCTATGCTCAGACCCACTGAGTTTGAGATGTGGAAACTCAAGATCAACAGCCCATTCAATTTATTGGTTATGCCATATGGGAAGCTATTGAATTTCCTCCTCTAGTTGATCCTGAACTTGATACTGAGGGCAAACCCATAAAAACTCCTCCAAAAACTGAACTTGAAAGAAATGCTAGAATGAATGAAGTGAAAGCTCTTACACTTCTACAGATAGCCATTCCTAATGCTTATCAACACCAGTTTAAAAAGTTTTACACTGCTCATTCTCTTTGGATTGCTTTAGAGAAAAGATTTGCTCGCAATGCTAGCACCAAGAGAAATCAAAAGGATCTTTTGAAATAGCAGTATGAGAACTTTTCTGGTGGCAAGAATGAAAACCTTACTCAAATATTTGACAGGTTTAACAAACTGATAGGTGAATTGGAGAGTGCCAAAGTCAGCTTGGATCAAGATGAAGTAAACAGAAAATTTCTTAGATCTCTTGGTGAAGAGTGGACAGTCTATGCTGCCCAATGGAGAACCAAAGACACTCTTGATGAAATAGAGCTGGATGATCTTTACAACAGTCTGAGAGTGTTTGAAATTGAGATAGAAACTAAAAAGAAATCCTTTTCTTATAATCATAACACTGCTCTACTGTCATCTGAAAAATCTAACTGTTGTGATTCCTTTTCAGGTGCAGATGGTAACTCTACTGAAGTTCATTATGAAGCTTTTGTTGTCAATGATGAACTGTTTGCTCTAAATGCTGAAGATTTAGAACAGATCCATCCAGATGATCTAGAAGATATGGACTTGAAATGGCAGCATGTTATGTTGACTATGAGGGCTAAAAGGTTTCTGAAAAGAACTGGCAGATCCAACTTTCAAGCCAGAGCATAAGGGAAATCAGCATTTGATAAATCCAAAGTTGAATGCTTTAAATGTCATAAGCTTGGTCACTTTGCCAGAGAATGCAGATCCCAAGGTCAACAGCCACCAAAACCCCAGCAAACCAATCAAGCTTCATCATCACAAGCACTTGTCTCTCAAGAATACAATGTGTTTGACTGGAGTGATCAGACAGAGGAAGAGTTTCAAAATCAAGCTCTAATGGCAGAAACATCAAATGTCACCTCCACTGAACTACCATCTGAGGTAAATGCTAAACTCTGCTCTCAAACATGCAAATATGGTTAAAAAGTACAGAGATCATAATGAGAGCATGTGCAAAACTCTAGCTAAGATGGAAGAAAGGAGATATGAATACATGCAGGCCATAGAAGATCTTGAAAAACATATTAATGACTATAAGGATAATGAGATTCAAATGGGACATGATAGAACATATAATGAGTGGGAGAAAAAGGAGCTAAATAAGAAAATAGAGTCAGTAGGTCCCGAGAGGTTCCCAAAGTATATAGTTATAAGCTGTAGAGGGGGGTGAATACAGCAATTTAAAAACTAGACACTCTTTTCTCAATGTTTGTATGTATTATCAACAATTTGTTAATTACAAACAAGCTTGAATGCGGAATAGTTCAAGCTGAGATGACAGATACAACAGTATGCTTACTAGTCTAAGACAGACTCAAACTAGTATACAATGAATACACTCACTAAGAAGCACTCACTGTGTTTACAAGACTTAAAGGAACGACTTATGTAAAACAACTTATACACACAGATGCTGGTTTACATAGAAGGTTTGCATGCATGAAAATCACACTTGCACGTTCACTCTTGGGTTTCAGCACTTAGCTTTCTTCACACCTCTTTCTGACCTTAGAAGCTTCCTTTTATACTCACTTAGAGGATCTAAGAGAAACATCTTCATTGGACGGAATGAAAAAGGAGAAGTCTTGTTGAAAAGACAACATAACCTTTTCTGCACTTTTCTGAAAAGCAGACTTGTCTTCACATGTGCAGAACTTTTGTCTTTTTACTTTGTCTACTGTTGCATTGCCTTTAACTAATTTAGGAATGTCAACTTTGCGTCTTTCTTCCTTGTAAAGGCCTATTTTGATATAAGAAAAAGGTCTGTCACCCTTTTTCAAATAACCTTTGTCTTCATGTGACAGAACAGCTTGGGCAGGCTGAGCGGTTCTGCTTTCCACTTTGTCTTCGACTTGTAAACTGATCTTGTAGTAAAAAACAATACATGATGACTTGGAAACAAATTCCATAAAGTGTTTAGCCTGTTCACAAAGAACAGGTTCTGTTCACAAAGAACAGGTTCTGTTCACAAAGAACAGAACACTTTAAAAATGCCCAAGCTGCTCAACAGTGTAGAGCAGCGTAGACAGTTTATGTCCAGCCTGTTCAGCAGACAGAGCAGCTTGGACAAACTGTCTTAGTTGCAACACATGCAACATATAGAACAGCTTTAGACTGATATTGCAAATCATTTTCAGGTTTCAATAAGACATATAACAGGACTTAAATTCAACTTTCAAATGCATCAACAGGTTTGATTATAAATCTCCCCCTCAGATGTAGAACAGGTTTGACTGAGGCCTTTTTGTGTCTAACAATCTCCCCCTATTTGCAATAACCAGTCCAAGCTGGTCTTATCAAAAATCACTATATATTTTTACAGTACATTTGCTGAAATAAAATTACAACATTACAGTAAAGTAAAAGATCAGTTTATATATACACTGATTCTTGACTACACTAGAACAACACATGTTCTTACAAGAGTACAACTAATGTACTAATGTATTTTTCAACTAATGTAAAAGCAAAAATTACAACTTATGTAATAATGTACAACTAATGTACAGGATGTACAACTAATGTACAGGATGTACAACTAATGTACAAGATGTTTGGACTGTTTGAGTTGGGAGCAGATAATGGCAAGCCTGTCCAACTGATGGACAGCTTCCATTCTTCACCTACCCAGATGGTAGATGGACTTCATATCAATGGAGAAGGATCCTGAACCATCCTTTCCAGTTCTTCCCTTGTATCCTCAAGTTCCTCAATTTCACTTCTGATAATCATGAACTTGGGATCATTGAGCTCTCCTCTTTCATAGAAGCCTCTGAGCTGATCCAAGATGGCTGCTCTCCATTTGCTAGACTGCCTGAAAGAAACTGCAAGTCTGAAGGCGGCAAGTTGTCTCAGATCAACTTTGTACAGCTCTGAGGCTCTTTGGAAGCACTTCTTCTGAGTTAGGGGATCTACAAAAAATGCCCCCAGCTCAGGTTCTTCTATAATCTTGCCATCCTCAAACTCTATTCCTTTAGGCAGACTATGATCAACTCCTTTTATTTCAATGGCATAGTCGCCCTGTTCAATCAGCGTAAGGAGTAGCTCCATTTCTGTATCCTTCTTTGTCCTTCTGGCCTTTATTTTGGGGTATGTCACAGAGACACCCTCTTTTACTTCTTTTGGAATCAGGCCCAGCTCACTTACTCTCTCCATCAGCTTCTTGATGTATGCCCTGATAGTCTTAGCCGTTTCTGACTTAGACTGGCTCAGGGCAACTGCCAGTTCCACCCATTCCCTGTATCCCATCTGTGCAACATCAGTGTGATCGTAGGATTCCATTTCAGGGCCTGTTGCACCCATCCTGGTGATCTGAAGCTTCCACTGTGTGCCTTTTCTTGAAATGGGAACAGCTTTGACAATCGCTTCCTTGGCAAGCCTTCTAGTAGCAACATCATGAAATTTCTTTCTAGCCAAGTTGTCAAAGTGGAATTTGGCTCTGGCAGAGGGTACTTGAGTCTTGGTCACAGAGACCTGAGCACCCTGTGCTTTTTCTCCCTCCTTTTCTCCTGCTGATACCTTAGCAGCTTCCATTAATTTCTTTTGCACCTCCAAGGTAGACATTTTAATTTTCTTTGCTTCTTGGAGTGCAAAAGATTTAGCAGCTTTAGCAGATTCTTCTTCTTTTCTCAATTCCTCCAGAGCTTGAAGCTGTTCTTCTCTAAACTCAAAGTACTTGTGCATAGGAAGACCCATCTCTTTAGCCCTGGCTTTGTGAAACTTAAGATCAGCTGCTTTCTGCTGTTGTTGATCAATGGCTGCTTTTTCTTTTCCTTTAGCTGCTGCTGTAGTGACAGCAGCCTCAGGAATTTCTTCTTCTTCTTCTTCTTCTTCAGTTAGAATTAAGTGCCTCCTTTTACTGCTAGGCCTGTCCTCAGGAATGACTTCCTCCCCCTTAGACTGAGCAGGGTTTGGAGAGACAGCCTGAGTAGGCATAGCAGCTTGAGAGGCACCTTCAGCTGTACCTGTAGATGTCCCTGCTGGTTGACCAGTGGGAGTTGTAGGTACTGCTTTCTCCTTAGGAGAAGAGGTTTTCTCCCCCTTAGACTTAGTCTTCGAGGCAGATGACTTCTCCCCCTTTGAAGGAGATGGAACAGCACCTTCAACACCTGGTCTGCCTGAAGACACAAAGTCAGCAGGCTTACCAGCAGTTTTGGCAGCAGGTTTGGGGCCAACCAGGCTTGTCACTAAGAAAGCCAGGTTGTCCTTAACCTCTGCAAGCTGGGAAAGACAGGCCTGAAGAGAAGAGGCTTGGGAATCAGCAAGAGTGGTCAGCTTAACAATGTTTTCTCTATCAGAAGCTGTGAACAACAGGCTTTGAAGCTGTGCAAGATGGACTTCAAGAGTATCTTGCACATCAGCAAGGTCTGAGGACACAGTATTTGATAGAGAGCCAATAAGAGTGTTCAGGCTGGCCAATGTGTTAGGAAGGGTAGTGTGGCAAGAAGTGAGGAGAGATGACAGCTGTTGTGAAATGGCTGCCATAGAGGACACAGAGTCCTGTTGTAAGGAGAGGATAGAAGAGAGAGAGTTGGATACAGTTTGCAGCTGTGCAGTGAGTGCAATCAGCTGTGAAGAGTTGTCAGTATGGGAAGGGACTGGGAAGGATTCTTTGAACATATCAAAGAAGCCTTTGAGCTGCTCAGACACAGAGTCTGAGATGATGGATGGTAGGGAGTGCATGGTGTTTTCCAAAGAACCAACTTTGTTGGTCAGCAAAGAAAGCTGATCCTTCAAAGGCAGGTCTTTGGGAGATGGTGGTGTATGGGTGGATTGTTTGGAGTGGGTAGATGGAGAAGATGATGATGAGGCTGGTGTTTGAGGATGTGATGGAGAGGGAAGAGGGACTTGGGACAGAAGCTCCATAGCCTGGGCAAAAGTAAGATGGCCCAGGTTGGAGGGATCAAGAGGTCCTTCAGCAGCGGCTGTAGCTGCATCACCAGGAGAAGGGGATGATGTTTGGGGCCTTTCAGATGCTGCTTGTGTTGCAACACCCTCATGAAGACCAGTGGTGGTTCCCTCTGCAGTGCCTTGGTCTAAAGGCACCTCATCATTGGGAGATGGGATATGCATTTCAACATCAGCAGTGGTGAAACCTGCTGATGGAATGTGCATGAAGGGAGCAGCCTCACCAGAGGGATGGTGTGATCCCTGAGGTTCATCAGCTTGGGTTGTTGGTCCCTCAGCAGCTGTTTGGTGTAGAACAGCTGTATCATGGGGAGCAGAAGTTTGAGGCTGAGCAGCTGATTGGTCTATATTAGCAGCGTGGGCACCTCGTGCAGACTCAGGGTGTGAGGAGATATGAGTGGGGGACAGTGTGGACACAGTATGGAGTGGAGAGGACTCCTGTCTTTCAATATCCTCAGCCTGTTGGGAGGCTGGGATAGTTGATGTGGGTATCTCCGTTTGTACAACTGGTTCCTGTTGGGAGGAACCAGAGGGTCTAGGCTGACTCTGGGTAGACTCAGATTGGAGTGAAGCAGGCTCCAAATGAGCTGAACCTGCTCCCAAAATAGGAGAGGCAGCTGGGGTTGCTTCTTTTTCAACTGAACCCTGTTGAGAGGGAACAGAGGAGATGGTTTTGTGGGCTGTTTTCTTTTTGGCTAGTGATTTGCGTTGGTAATGGATGGATGATGTGGGTGATTGTGGAGTAGGAAGAGGATCTGTTTGGACAGGATGTGAGACTGGGCTAGGAACAGTGAGGTTGGCCTGTTCCATGGTCTCTTGTGCCACAGAGGCACCAGCCACAAAGGCTTCAGGCTCAACAAATGAACCAGGGTGAGGAGTCTGCTCTTCCTCAGCCACAGAGGCTAAAGGAACAGACTCAGACTGAGCTGTTTTGGCCTTCTTTTTCACAGGCCCAGCTTCAGTTGCCAGGGTCCTTTTGACAAGCTTGGACCTGGCTTTGGATTTTCTGGTGGGAGCAGTCTCTGGATCCACCCTCACAGTAGAGGGTCCTTCCACCAAACCTAGCAGCCTCCTCATTGGTGTGGATAGAGGAGGCTCATTCTGCAGGACTGGAGTATAGAAAACTCTATTCCCTATAACTGGGAATGCAGCAGTCTTAAGAAGAGGCTGAGAGTTATAGAGATGCTCACCACATACATGCTTGAAAATGAGGCTCAGAAACCTGGGATATCGAACAGCAGCTGGTCTTGACTCTTGCTGCACCAGGTTCCTCATATTCACAAAAATCCATTTACCCATATCAAGGGTAGTCCCATCCACGAACTGTAGGGCGATAGGAACTTCATCTCTGCTGAGTTGGTCAAATGAACCAACTTTGCTTCCAAAACACATCACCACTGAGGCGAATAAGAAGCTGTAGGTAGGAGAGAGGTCCTTCCTGAACAGTGTTGCTCCTATTTTGGGTTCTGCCACACCACAGAAGCGTAGCAGATTGCCCATTTGATCATTTTCAGCTTGGGGCTTATCGTAAGTTGCAGCAGTTGGTAGATGTAGCACCTCCCTGAGCAGATCAGAACTAATCTCAATGGTCTGAGTCCCATTGAGAATAGTACCTTGGATGACTTTGGTTTCTGGGTTGTAAGCACAGGTGTACCAAAACTCATATACCATCTCCTGGTACAGGACACCAGGAGATGCAGTCATCGCGTAGTTCAACGGATGAACTTGAAGGAACTCCACCATTTCTTCATAACCCTTCCCCACATAGTTTTTGGGAATGGTTAAGTTAGCAATGTAGTTGGTGGGTTTGATAGTCAGCATTGTGGTGACTGACGAGTGTATGACAACGTCCTCACCAACGAACACTGGGAGAAAGGGATTAGGTCTGTGAGCCATTTGGGAATTTTTGAGGTTTGAAGAAGCAAAAGACACTTAGTCGATTTTTAGGGTTCTTGAGGATTTCTGGAAATGATGAGGAAGACGAAGATGAAACAGTATGTAGGTATTTATAGGATTTGAATGGTCGTGTGTATGAGAGAGAAAAGATTTGGGCGGTTTGATTTGAAATGTTAGTTGACGGAAAAACGGAACGGTTGTCCATGTCAGAACATTTGTCAGACCACTTGACCTTTTTAATCACTAACACACGTAACCCACATTATCCGCAGTAATTAAGTTAAATAAAACATAATTTAAGTAACTTAATTATGAAGAAAGGTAATTAAACTTCTGGTCTACGCTGTTGGTCAAGCCTGTGATGATCAGGGTCACCACAAGGTTCTCAGTCTTCAAGCTGTTCTCCCTTCAAACTGTGCCTTCAGCCTGCTCTCTTTTGTAAGAACAGGTTGTGTTCAATAGTTGAACAGGTTACAAGACAATGGCTTGTAAGACAGTGTGAAGAAGTGAACAGGTTGAAGATTGGACCATCAGAGCAGGCTGGACGAATAAACTGTTTTTGTTCAGCCTGTTGTATGCTTAAGCTGTTCAAGTTTTTCAGACAAATGACTAAGTACAGAACATGTATAACCTGTTCTGCCTAAGCTGTTCAGAGAAACTTGAGCAGTGTGAAACACACAAATTCTTAGACCTTTGAGAAACACTTAGTCACTCTTGTTTAACATGCCCAGCTTGCTGACAAGGTAATTAAACCTTGTTTCATCCAGAGGTTTGGTGAAAATGTCTGCAAGCTGTTCATTTGTGGAAATAAAACTTACCTCCACATTACCTTTCTGAATGTGATCTCTGATGAAGTGATGTCTGACTTCAATATGCTTTGTTCTTGAATGAAATACTGGATTGTTGGAGATGGCTATGGCACTTGTGTTATCACACAGAATAGGAGTTTTCCTATACACAAGGCCATAATCTTCAAGCTGATGCTGCATCCACAGAATCTGCCCACAGCAGCTTCCAGCAGCAATATACTCAGCTTCAGCAGTAGAAGTGGACACTGAGTTCTGCTTCTTGCTACTCCAACTGATCAACTTTCCACCAAGAAGTTGACACCCACCTGTTGTGCTTTTCCTATCTAACCTGCAGCCTGCAAAATCAGAATCTGAATAACCTGTTAGCTCAAGGCTTGAGTCTTTGGGATACCAAAGACCCAAACCTGGTGTACCCTTTAGGTACCTGAAGATTCTTTTGACAGCAGCTAGATGAGATTCCTTTGGATCAGCTTGGAATCTAGCACATAGACAGGTGGCAAACATAATATCAGGTCTGCTAGCAGTTAAGTAAAGCAAGCTCCCAATCATGCCTCTGTAAGCTGTTACTGAAACAGCTTTGCCACTAGCATCAGCATCCAATTTTACATTGGTTGCCATTGGGGTTTTAATAGGAGAACTTTGATCAAATTTGAACTTTTTCAAAAGATCTAAAGTGTACTTTCTTTGATTTATAAAAATTCCAGTTGAGGTTTGTTTAACCTGCAATCCTAAAAAGAAAGTTAGTTCTCCCATCATACTCATTTCATATTTAGATTTCATGAGTAATGAAAAATTCTTGCATAACTGCTCATTAGTAGAACCAAATATTATGTCATCCACATAAATTTGAATAAGCATAATATCAGACTTCACCTTCTTTATGAACAGTGTGGTATCCACTTTACCTCTGGAGTACCCATTGCTCATAAGGAATTCAGTAAGAGTGTCATACCAGGCTCTAGGGGCTTGTT